>LKNJ01006589.1:0-16545 GCA_002120245.1 Maccullochella peelii
ATCTTTATCTTTATTAAAACATCTTTAAAAGTCTGTCTGTTTCGCGTCCTGCATTTGGGTCCACCTGCTTTGACTGCCGGCGTGTCTGCCGGCGTAACACTGCTCCACAACTGCTGTCATATCTTAATGCCACCTGGTGTCTGATGACAACAACACTTCCACTTCATAACGCTAGAAATCTTTACCATTGCTGCATTACATCTCTAATTATACAGGAAATAAGCTTTAGTGCTTTTTAGCTTCCTACATGTTAGCCCACATGAGAGCATGTTAAAATGAGGTTTGATTAAGCAGGATGACCAATCTTTCAGGAGACAGGGGCCCTCAAAGTTGACCCATATTGGACTCGCACCCCACCTAAAGCCACAGATATCTTCATATCTTCTTCAAAAATAAACATAACAGTATGGTTCATTCTAACACTCATATGGATTAACATGTAGGAAGAAATTTGTTAAAATCGAAAGGGTTGAGGTCAGAAAGTGATTGATTTCTGATGGAATGCCCCTGAGGAAACACAGGGCGATCAGCATGAGGTACAGCCGTGCCGCTGTTCCTTGTTTTAGCAGCATGTGTTAAAGTTTTTGTCTGACTTTTTCTCTGTACAGACAGAAAGTATCAGTATGACTGAAATCACTGGTGCATGGACAAGGACATTCATTTATTTAATATATTTGAAGATTTTGCACAATTGGTATTTTGCAGAGGGCATTCTCTATCTACTGCTAATTTCTCATTTTATTTTATTTCAGACACACACAATATTAGCCTTTCTTCCGTTTTGCTCTCCGTGCCTGGCTGGCTGCCTCGTTTCTATTGGCGCAAGCCATTGGAAATAATGGGTTTCAGAACTCAGTGGTGCCATTGTCTGAAAGGGCCTTTTAGGTTTAGTGCTTTTTGCACCTCCTGGTGATGTTATGTTTTCAAACCTAGCAATGCATAGAGAGCAGTGAAAAAACTTAATTTGCTGACTTGTAAAAATTGGCAAAAAAATCCCAAATTCATATATGCCCTACTTGCTCCAGGTTTAATGACCACAGTGTGTCTGTGAAGAAGTGGCAGACGGCAGGACGTGAAAGCAACCGAAGGTGCTAACAAGCTCCTGTCCACTCATGGATCTGCTCTTTTCAGTAAACTTCTAAAGAGAAAAACGGCTCAAATATTAGCCTGCTGGTCGACTTTGGATTGTGGTGCAGGGGAGGCTGGCATCACATCACATGTTAATTATTGTTTACTAAATCTTATTATGATTTTCTTGATACTTAATTTTCTTCACAAGATGTGTCCTTGTTACTGCTGAATTTAAGAGTTATTCTGTCGTTTTTTACTTTTGGAGCAACTTGTATAACCCTATTTAAGATTTAGGTAAGTGCAATATGTTGGGCAAACCTTGCGGTGACGAATACGGATGAAACAAATCCGATATACTGTGTTGACTTGTGAGCTTTAGAGGTGCTGGTAGGTGGATTTTTATACCTTTTGCACAGAGCCAGGCTAGCTGTTACCCCCTGTGACTAGTCTTTGTGCTAAGCTAAGCTAACCGTCACCTGGCTGTCACTTTATATTTAGTGTACAGATACAAGAGTAGTATCAATCTTCTCATCTAACTCTAAGCGAGAAAGTGAATCAAACTGTTCCTTAATTAAGCAACCACCATGGTAGCATCCCTTGTTATGTAGCGCTCTAATGGTACTGGTGCACTGAGAGGTTGGCATTTCAATTGTAATTCATTTGTTTTTTCCCAACATAATTTGCTGCAGTTCCTTCAGCAAAAGAACACATAATTGTAGCTATTTTTAAAGAGCAAATTAATCCTGAATCAATATGTCAATACACCAGTCAGTCAGGTGGAGCAGGTGTTTTTGTCTTTGACAGCTGATGGTTTTAACAAAGGATCATCAGGGCAACAAGGATATTCTAGTCTCTCTAATTTAGTGTTGCTTTGCTTTTTTTTTTAACCATAGCTGTTAACACTGATGATTCAAGGAACATGTACAATCAAATAAATCCCATTGCAGAGGGTTTTTAAGGGGCAAGGTAGGAGCAGAGGGTCAAAAAATGTTTTTTGTTTGGGAAATCTTAGGCCTATTTAATATTTGTACTATATTATTTTCTATGTCAAGTTGAATTGTTTTCATAGCCAATTTCCATCACAAATCGTCCTTAATGCGTACCTGTGAACATCTTTGGACAGCTTTTTTTTAAATAACTGAAGTGTCTGTGCTTACAGTTCAGAGTTTTGAACATCCAGTTCATCATTCCCAGAGTCCGTTCATGGTGTTTGCAAGGATAACCAGGGCTTTAGGGATACAATTATCCTTTGACATACAATGAGAGTACAGCATCAACAACATGAAGCTTAATCGGTGATATCCAGCAGGAATAGGAATAAAGGAAAAAACCCCAAATGACAAAAGCCAATGTTGTCTAACTGAATCATTTGAATGTCACATCACTGATAACATGCCTGTTTAACATTATAAACATTTTTGCTGCGCAGTTTTTTGTAAGTTGAAAAAAATCCCACATTGTAAGAAATGTCAGACTCTACTGTGTGCATTGCATTTGAAGTCTGCAAAATGCACAACCACATCATAAACTACGCACCATCAAATATACTATAGATTGTATCAGGCTCTATAAAGCCCAGTCTGTTTCTGATCCTTAATTTGTTGGCCATGGAAAGCCAGCTGTCAAAAACTCCCCCTTTGCACTCAGTTAAAACACTGCACATTAAAACGCTGCACATGACTGCACATATAAAGGGAGCATTACCACCATCAGTCACTAATGCATGGTCACAGAATTCGGACATCTGGATGAAAAGAGCCCGTCATGAATGAAACCCTCAATCATATCCATGCCATTTGGATCATATTGGTCTCTCAACCAGCAAAACAAAAAGACTTTTGTAATGTTGCGAACTGTGTTTTTGCAGATTCTTTTTTTAACCCCAAACTATTCTTGGCCAACACTGTGTTGTTATTGATATTGTGACAGTATTTCAGAACAAAGTGCCACTTTCCTCTTACTCATCATGATGCCTGTGCAGGTGAGCAGTTATAATAGTGGCAATACTTAAAAATGTACTTTGCCTAGCAGAGGTTAACAGTTTTGCCAAAATTGCTCTTGTAATGACACTCAGAAGTATTTCTTCATGCTCTTTTTCTGCCTCCTGTAGTTCAAATCATCAGAGCATGCTGCTGTGCTTCTAAATATAGCAGAGGCCCAATTAAGTGCATTTGCTTGCCAGGAACATCTTTGAGATGAGCGTCATCCTTTTGTTTGGGTTAAACATCACCTGCTAGCTACTGTGGGCCTATTAGCACCATCCCTCTGTAGCAGAGCACTTTCTAAGATTTTAAAATGGTCTCACAGCCTTGACGCATTTGGGAAAATGAGTTGTAGGAGAGCAGAAAAGGAGAGGTTGAATATATCCACAGATACACATGCCAAGGAGCTTTTTGTTGCAGCACATCAGTCTGCGAGCAGCCGTCCCCAAAAGCGGCCTGTGAACCTGTCATCTCCAATCAGCCCGTCTGGTTGAGATGTCAACCTAAATTGCAATCGCAAGCTGACGGACCCTTGCATTGTTCCTCTGCCACCTAGCATTAGCTTGGAGGGCTAACATAGTTTATTGGTGCGTGTCTGCTAATAAACCATGCTAGTTTCCCCTTTTCTTCAGTCTGACCAAAAAAATACAATGAAAAGACGATGCTCATTTTTTTTCATGCAGACAGTAATCGCTAATGGAGAACATAAATCTATCCAGTACTGACTCTTAAGATAATGACATAGATACAGCTAACAGTAACCTGTCGTCCCTGTTTCCATAAATATAGAAATGCTTCAGTTTCTCAGTTGCATCATGAACTGAAATCCATGTTCCAGATAATATTCAAAGTAAATCTGCCACTCTGTAGCACACACCTGCACTTAACTACCTGTATAATACGAGTAATATAAGCAAGTAATTTAATATTTAGTTATTTAGGATTTTATTTCAGCACCCTATTAGTTTGAGTTATTACCCTATAATTTAAACTAAGGTTGTCTCACCTTTTGAATATATCGGATGATGAATCCATACCTCTAATAAGACATGTCATAAATTAACATGACAAGACATAACATCTCATCCAATCAGGGCGATTCACCGGAGAAGTTTAAATTTGTTGTCTGCTCTGATTATATTTTTCCCCCAAGATGTCACCCTGCAAAATAGTCGCCAAACCGAAGGGCCCTGGAATAAGATATTTACAGTGAAATATCCCAATATTTCTCCACAGAAATATTCAATACTCATCTGTGACATCACTTATAAATATTCAGAAAGTATTTACCTTTATGCAGCTCCACACAGTCGACCACCACTTCAGCTGTTACCAAAAGATTAGCAAAATGGAACTGAAATATTATATCCCCCTATCACTAAGACGGTAAGTTATTGGCCAAGCCATGGAGTCATGTGTGTGGTGCGTCACAACCCGTGACGTCACCTTTGGCGTGTAACCCGAAAATACTCCCCAGTTTGGACAAATGCTACAGCTGGTCTAGCCGTTTCGTCATTGCTTTGACCATTGCATGGGCAAGTGGGCAGAAGACATGATGGGCGCCCCAGATTAGGATGCCCCTAGGTGTCTGGGGGTGGGGACGGGGGGTTGGAGGTGTCAAACTATTGAAATGGGTGCCTGGATATTCTTAGTGACACGTCAGCGAAGCCATCAAACATGGTAGCTCAATGCTACTGTCGGCTTGCTGCTAAAAATTGGCTTTGGTACTGCCCCTCTGATCTTGCTTATTGTACCTTGCAATGTTGATATGGCGTGTAAACATTACCATTGACCTTAAAGTCACCCTTAACCCAATTCACCATTTCCCTGCTTTGACTTCATTTACACACGACAAACCCAGCGTCATACCACAATAATTTGGTTCACAGTGCAGTTGAATACAGTAACCCACAGACTGAAATATGTTATTGGTAAACCCATTGAAAACAGTCATGCTACCTCAATCTGCTAACTTGATATAAACGACCATACAGTTGGGATTCTTATGCTACTGTGTTGCTGTAAGCAAACAGAATGAGTACTAATCAACTCTGAAATTGAATGATTTCATTTCACTGCCTAAGGACTCTGTCCCAGACATTCTCCAGCATATTTTTTGATTGGCTGATAACACATTTGCAATTACTTTCCAGGTCAATAAGGACGCTTGCAAACCATATTCTTATCTTATTGTGCTGCTTTTGAGTCTGTTTTAATTTCTTGCCATTCTGATGGCACTTGCTCCTGTCAATGTCTGTAAGTCATAGATATATGTCTTGTGTTTTAACCATCCTGATGGAGACCCTGCATGCTACAGCTAAATTCAAATGGTGTAACTCACTGTTTATTCATTTACTAGAAGACAAACATGTTCTCTTGCGCGTATGTTAAAATATATCAATGTATTTTTTTTGTGTATTCTATTTTCAGTTTTGTTCATTAACTCTATTGGACATTGCATGCAGTCATGATAAACATGTCTACTATTAGTAAAGATTGACTGAGTTTCATGATCTCCATAGTAACTGGGCCAGATTTGGCACAGTAACGATTGTTTATAAAATCTATTTATACCAGGGCTGAAAATACGAATACTAGTTGTGATCAACTTTAATCTAACATTTAAGCTGTAATATTGTAAGATTAAATGAAAAAAGGTTAGGCTGTATTTAATGCAATGTTGATATGAAAACAGTACACTGCAGGGAAGTCCAGAAATAACTAAGCCTATACACGTGTAAAAGAGGAACACATAGATCTAAAGATGACAAGAGCCTAATATAGCTTAGAAATCAGAATAAAGGATCTAATTATACTATTACCAATATTCTGTATTTATCTACAGTAGCTTTCAACATCAGAACACTAGTCTTTAGAGTTTCCCAGAAACGACCTCCATGTGTTCCTGTTTTATGTTCCTGTAGTTCTTAATTTAAGTTATATGGTCCCCACTCCAATGGCCTCTTATGTTCAAGCTATTATCTTTCCATATAGGGTTAATACATCAGAACCATGACCCTTTCAGAGAGGATGAAAAGGGTCAAGTGCAGCAACAATCATAGTGAGATATATCCAGGGATTTTTTTCTCCAAAACAAAGTCCATCTTAACAAGGTATTCTTCTGAAAGTCAGTGCAAAGGCTCGAGTAAAAAAAGGAGAGAAAAAGTGCAGAGAGGCCACCTTAATCTTAACTCTATCATTTTCTCCTGTACATAGGATTACTCTTGTTTAACTTTGGGATTCTGAAGCGTGGCTGAGTAGGCATAGCTCAATTACAAACAAAAAAACAGAATTAGTTCGCACATGGATCCGCCACCATATCTGTATCCAGAAAGCCAAAGCATTAAAGTCTATTAAAAACTGAACAGGAGTTCTTTTATCAGATGTGATGTGGCTTTACAATTAAGTGGGACAATTCACTCAACAGGCAAGGTATTGTTGAGTGGATAACAAATGACCTTCAGGCAGTGAATCTAATTTCATGATGAAACATTTTTTTTGAGGTTACAAAAACTAGATGATATCAGCAGGAGAAACAAAGACTAACACATTGCACAAGTGTTGAACCCAAAATGAAATCACTTCCCCCAGAGTGCCCACAGCACTATCTGAACTCTCTAATCACATCCCACCTCCACAAGCCGTACACCTGCAGGCTGTCAGACACAGCTCTTTAGCAAATGTTTTCCGTGACCATACGTCTTTTGTAGTTTGGGCCTGCTGTACATTCTTGGTTTCCTTAATGAGAAGGTTTTGAGGGCTTTAAAGACTGTCTGACAGCAATGTAAGTGGACTTGAAGGGAAAAATATAGTCAATAATATTGGTGGCCCCAATTGGTAGAAAACTCTTCCTGTTTCTACCTTGCTTAGACATCATTAAAGAACAATAACATATCATCTACATCCATAGCTTTGGATTGTTTTTAACTTTGCTCACATGAGAATCTGAACCAAAAAGGTCTGGCTTTTTGTTTAATGCCACAGTGTAGAGTCTACAGCTGTTTTTATCTGACAAAACCCAGCCTGTCAGCAGCAGGCCAGACTATGGTCAGTCTTTTACATGCAGTTAAGTACATGATGCGGAGCAACGCAACAAGTCATTGGGTCCTTCTTTGTGACAGCTGAGCTCTTAAGACGACAAAAAAAGAAGAAGCAGCAACTGACGATGAAGAAACAGCTTGTCAACAAATAAAAGTTTATTCTGTTCAAAATGACGGCTGCACTACTAATTACAGTCAAGACTGAATAATTTGCCAGGACAAAAGACTATTCCCTAAGTGGTAAAGTAAAGAAAGGAGGAAAGAAATTACAGAAGGAGGCTATCATAAAGATTTAGTGTGGCTCTGTATAGTAGGCAGCTTTTACTCATTTGTTTAAACTAAACAGTTTTTTTTTACTTTTTAATCAGTACTGGATCTCTCTCTAAGCATCGAAACTGAGGACTTACCCTAGAATTGACACTTTTAAGATACTATTCAAAGTTAATACACAAGTTAAGGAAACTGACCACCAAGGCATTCAGTTGTTGAAGGAGCCAGTCAGAAAGAGTAGGCAGCTGTTTACTTGGCATTTGGCGCTTGGGAAACCCCCCTGCAAGATTTGAGAGTTAAATAATGAGTCTCCAGCATCATGTTATGAAAGCTGATTTCAACCAGCTTATTAATATTTGACTTCATTGCATCTCTACAGAGTTGGCCCTAGTGCTCCTCCTGAACTATTACCAAAATAATGAGGGCAGAACTGCAGTATGAGATTGTAGTCAATAAAAAGTTGTTTAAGAGCTGTATCTGCTACTGTAGAGTATAGATTCATCAGGTAATCGTAATTGCTCCAATTGATTACTGGGTTATTCGTCCTTTTTACTGATGTACTTGCCGGATTGATAATGGAAATCAGTATGGGATTGAAGTTTTGATAATCTTATCTATGTAAATCAGGTTGAAGACGTCTTGGAAAAGACAGTGAATGCATAATCCTCCTCCATCAACAAGACCCACAAAAACTTTCTCTATGCCCTAGTCCAGTGTTTCCCTACCGGGGGTACTTGTACCTCAAGGGGTACATCTGCAGTTACGTATGTGGAAAATTGTGAAGCTCAGCTAATTAGAAAAAAAGAAAAAAAAGCCCAAGCATTTAAAGCAAAACATTTTTTTACTTAGAACCATAAAAACCATCTACTCTCTGTATCAGGATTTGAATACAAAGAGGCATACAGACAGACCAACATATCCATGCAGAAAAACTTGAAGGGAAAGTTGTGCACTTCTTTTTCCTTTTTTCCCCTCACTGTCTTGATGTTTAAAATTGCTCTCAAATGAAGCAATGATGCTGAATGGCAAGCCTATACGTGAACTGTTAAAAGACAGAGTTGAAGCTAGGTAGTGTCATTCACAGCAACACATATGGGTTCCACTGTAATGTGGGAAATCATGGGAAGGAACACTGATTCTCAGATTGTCCTAGTGGGTGTAATACTCAGTAACCAACACTGCAAGACTGGTTGTAGTGGGCAGCTCTTCTGCATGGGTATTTGTACTGTAAATCCTGCTTATAGACCTTCGTTCCCTTGCAGGCACCATTCCAAATATTTTCTTTTACTCTAATTTGATAAATGCTAGAAAGGTGTAAGAAATGCTTCATAGGTCTAGCGTGTCATCAAGAATGAATGTTCCATAAAACACAACAGAATAGTTTGTAAGAGAAAGTTTGGTGATGATGTGAAATCGCAGTCAGATGCAGGAAGTACTGTAAGCACTGTTTGAGAATAAGAAGAGTTTAGCTTTGTACCCAGCTGTACCCGAGCAGGACTCTGTTGTTCTTGTTGATAAGCCCCTCAGAGAAGACAAAAAGCATAGCTGTGTTCCAGTTCAGGAACTGCCTCTTTGAAAGTCCACATATCAAGGCTGAATAAGTCATTACGGCCGACAAGGCTGTCCTGTCCCAATGGCTCCACTACATATGGCTGCCTTCTTTTGCCCAAATATGAGGGACACAACAGGTGTGTCCTTGACAGCTTAAGGCATCCCTCAATCCATAATATTTAGTTGGGTGTTTGAGTGAAAGAATCTGGCAGTAAAGTTTTTTTTGAATTTATGATTTGACAAGAACAGCGCAAATGCGCTTTTAGCTTTGGTCTCTGCGAAGCTAATGGGAGGAGGTGCATGTTGAGCCGACTTGCTTTCAGTCCACTAATCTGATAGCATTACAAACGTG
Source organism: Maccullochella peelii (assembly GCA_002120245.1). Taxonomy (NCBI): domain Eukaryota; kingdom Metazoa; phylum Chordata; class Actinopteri; order Centrarchiformes; family Percichthyidae; genus Maccullochella; species Maccullochella peelii. Next base: position 9,267 of record LKNJ01006589.1, read on the forward strand.
GGTTCATTCAGTAAGGTCAACACAAATGTATTCGTCCAACTAAACCATCTTAACAGTCTAAAAACTTAAAGCACACGTTACTTTTTTTGGTTTTACCTCACGACTTTGTGTTGATGTGCTATTTTGAAACCTGTCAGTAGCGCCTTTCCTTGGTGACCCTTGACCCCTGGTAAGATCACAAAAGCTGTTACACTTATAAAGGGCAAAATCTGTCTTAAGGAATTCTTCCTCACACTCTACACTTTAAAGTGGTAAAGTGGCCTTTTACTTAATAAAATGGGCAGCCCAATCTGTTGATAGACGTCACAATGACATGTCCTAAAATCATTTGAAGTAAGGAATCTGAAGGTCCATGCATATAATTCATGCATGTGACATGTGGCCTTCATTCAACACACAATTTTCAATCTAACCTTCCAAGAATGAGATACTTTGATGGAGGAGTGGGCTGAAAAATGTTTAATGTTGTGTATTGCTGGAATCACAGTTCGCTGCAGGAGAGATGTCAGCTTGCAATTGAACTGAATGGAAGTTTCAGGCACCTTCTATCACTTTGGTGCAGCCGCCACGCGTGCTCTCCCAAGAGGGAGTAATTATCTCTCTGTGGTCGAGGCAGAAGACTGGGAGAAAGGTCTTTTTCTGTTCTGTTCTGCTCTTAAAGAGGACTGGAGACGCATCCTGAATCTTCGCCTGCTGAATGTCTGCATAGCACACTTGCCACATACTGGCGTGAAAGAGGCAGCCTGTGCATGGCTATAGGCTTAAAATGTGCGTCAAAGTTTAGCCTATGAACACAACTGGCAGCTGTTCATCTTTTCTTCTGTACCTTTTTAGCTTTTTCAAAAGTGTATGGACACGACAGTGGGTCTGTTAGAATGGGAACGGAGTGTTCTTTTGTCTCGATAACCTCATCCTCATGGCCTGGTCCATGTAGTTAGCCATTGCCCACACGATGCAGTAGACAGTTTCCTTAAGCCACCTTGAAGAGCACCCTAGTCTCAGCCAACAGGTCCTATACATATCGTGAAGCTAAACTCTACGTAGAACTAAAATTATGATATGTAATCATTGTTTGAAGCTTAAAATTGCCCCATGGAGTTATGTTTGCATTGAGTTTCTAACCAAAATGCATTGTGTGTATCCTTGAGGCCTAGCAAAGATGTTATGTTGTGTTGTTGTACATCCATGTTAACATTGGTTAGCAGTTCTCTTCCTTGGTTTTGCTGCCGCATTACTTCATTTCCTTGCCAGTGGAGGAGCATGAAACCATTAGCAGGAAAGTGTATCAATGTCTGCTAGTCTCCACAGGATACCTTTCACTACAGCTAATAAGTTATAGAGCTAATTGTTTAAACAAACCATGGCTATCTGTCAGCTGCTACCCAAACAATAAATACAAAAATTACTCAAGAATCATCCACACAGTATAGGCCACTGAGTCAGGTTAATTGGGTTATGGTTTCTTGGTCTGCACCCAAGTTTGGAAAAAGCATTCACATTACTGAATGTTTAGGCGAACCACTACCGGATCAAGTCCAAACTGCCAGTGTGAAAGAACATTAAAACTCTAAAGCTCATGGGAGATTTAGTTTAAACCCTCTGTGTGAAATTAAGTGTATGCCTTGTTACTTTATCCAACAGTACAGAAAATGGAGACAGGTATTTAGACAGATTGAGGTAGGCAGAAACTAGGAAGATAAAGAAGAGGTAAGGTAGTATGAAGAAAAAAAATTTGGCCTAACGTCTTATTTTTAATTTATGGCACTAGCGTGATGAGGAGGAACAGCCAAATGTAGCAGTTTACTTTGAAAAGTATTTTATTTAGCCTACCACTTTTATATGCAGTATAGCAATGTTGCTGCTGAAATAAAACCCAGACTGATTTACATGTGATGTGCATTGTTTTTGGAAATATGACTTAGGATATGCAGTCTCTAGAAGTGATTCTTTTTCCCATGGTCTAGTGTTAAAAAGCAATTAAAACCGCAATAAATCGTAATATCGAATTGCAATACTTACTGAATCAGCACCCAAGTATTGTGATAGTATTGAATCGGGGGATAAGCATATCGTCCCAGCCCTATCAACCATCATGCAGTCTAAAACTTCAAAGCAAGGACACCTGCTTGCTTAAAGTTCTCTGTAATGGAAGGGAGAGAAGAGGATCCCATCAATTTGGCACTGACCGATCAAATAAGTGTTGTTACTCACCAGATTTGCACTGGGTGTTGTGTTCCCAGGGCATATAGGACACCAGAGCAATGTGGTCTCACGCAGACACAGACCAGTTCATCAGCCTTTGGACTTCCCTTCAGGTTGATAGCCAGCCCATGCTAAAACCCAATGAAAAATACTAGACATGAAACAGAGGTTGCAACATAGGATAAGAAACATCTTTATCAGGTTTGTGTGCATCCAGTGAATTTGGATCTAATCTGTATTTTTCAGTGTTGATTCTTCAAAATGATGGAACACTAAAAAATCGTAGTTTTTGTAGTACATGGGCTGTTTTTCTTGGTTAAGCCGTTTCTGCACAGGATTGATAGCATTTTGAAGCATACCGAGCCTCTCCAACCACCGGCTTTCATTCAGAATGGAGCAACCCATCAATCATGTTGCTTATAGTGTATGCAAGCAGTAACAATAAGAAGATGTGCCTGACCGAAGAGGGATCCCAGAAGTCTCCTAGGTTTTTTCTTCCAGGTCATGTGACCTGTGGCTGTCAGCCTTCCAGCAGAATGGGGAGACTGGACGTGTGGCTGATGCACCTAAACAGATCACAGGGTTAATTAAGACATGTAAACATGGTAAACTGTGGTAAAGTGACGGGTATCTTTCAGATACACAGCCACCACATATCCCTGGCTTACAAAGTTGTTATGACTCCACACACCTCAACAAAGCTACACTAGCACATTAGCATTCATTTGGAGGCACGTTTCTAGCCATCTGACACATCTAACAGCTACTCTCCTTTGAGCTTTCTCTTTTTGGTCCCCACCAACTCCTACAGACTCCATATCTGGTTGTTTATTTTGCAAACTGCCCCATTTCATTCACTAGTCACTAACTTTGTCTGCTGTTTGGTGTTGGGCAGGTAGTGGGTTTATCCAACCCTGTCTCCTAGAAGTTACTACCAAATAGTTTTCCCAATTACGTTCGCCACCTGGATTATATTCACAGATAATGTTTTTTTCATTGAACAAAGTGCTATGTTTATCTACTGCACTGGATTTGCCGGGGGGTGGATGGTGGCCGTACAAAGTGCAGGACAGACCGAGGTTTGCGTCCAGCATGTGGTTAGGATCAGGCCACAAAAGCACTTTGGTTAAAGTTTGGGAAAGATTGTGGTTTTGGTTAAATGTTAATTAACAGGTTGTGTCTCAGGGATACTGACAGGGTTGGCTTATCAGAACTTTTGTGCTTGAAACAGCTGCATACAGTGAGAGCTGCTCAGACTCAACATACAGTAAAACCAAAACAATGAGCTAAGAAGAGGGTTGGTAGTTAGTTGCCAGTTATTTCAGCATTATGAGTGACCCCTTTACACGTGATTCAATTAATAATAATATCCTATATATATATATATATATATATAGCAATAATCAAATTTAATGGAGACTATACGGCATCCGTCTTTTTATTGCTGCAGTACTACAATTACTGATACTGCTGTTGTTGTCAACTGCTGGTGATAATAATCTCATGGCTACTGCTAATGTACTGACATCAAGGCTATTGCTGTCACTGTCACAACTGCTTAGAGCAACATGTGTGCTCAACACTGTTCAGACTTCTCTTCAATTACAACAATTACAACAACTTTCACTTGCCATGAATCATTTTTCCATTGTGGTAGTGTTGTGTTTAACTTTAAGTAAAGGATTTGAGAACTTGAGGTATAAAGTTGCATAAAATGCAAACCCTCAAGTAGCTTATGTATGCATGTAGAATTGAATACTTGAGTGAATGCACTTCTTAAGTAATAACAAAAGCTTTCTAGTATTAATATTCAGCATCACAAGGCATCTGTTAAATAGATGTCAATGAAGGAGATTTTCTTATCACTGTAATGAAAACAACTGTACTTTTAATGTGTTTGTAATGGCCATATGCGTAACAATTTACACACTTTTGGAATCATTAGAAATTCTAATTAACCTGTGGAAATCTGTGGCTGAGGCTAACTTAACCTCTATATAATAGATAAATGTGCTTGATAATTCAGCTGGCCTGCATTGCATTTAAATATGTACATTACAAGGGCTGCTCCCTGGAAAGGATTTCCACAAGTACAAGCCAAGTGTGAAGAGCATAAGACTGGCGGGTGGATTGTGATACTGGCTGTGTATCTTTTTAAAAAAAAATAAAGTGAAATCTTCAGATGTGAGGATAAACACTGAACCCTACACTGTTTCTGTTTAGGCGAATCAAATTCAATACGGCCACTTACTTTGCTGCGCCTGGCCAGCAGAAGCCTGTAAAGATCAAACTTAAGTTGTGGAAGTGGATTCAGCGGATCTGTTAGAAAAAGGAAAAGGCTGCTTTAAAGGCAATACTGAATATGTGCAAGCACACCATGCACTCTGCTGTCAGAATGAATCATTACATTGTTATACTGCGTGAGGCATGATGGGTTTGATTTTGAATATAGCCAAAATTACTGATTCATCAGTGCAAGCTGTGCTAATGTTTCTTACATTGTGCCGTAGAGTTGTTGACAGACAGCACTCCAGGAGGAGGAGAGGAATTCCTGTGAATGAGATTCATTTATTAATTTTGGTTTCAGTGTGACTTCAGGTTTGTACAGTAACCGCTCCCTCCATCGCCATCAGCCCATACCCCGCTGAGTATTGTGAGCACATGGCCTCATTCTTTCCCAGTCACACCCAGCCCTACAATAAACACACACACACCTAAACACACACAGGGTTTGTGTTCTTGTGTGCTGCCAAGCCTCTTTTCTTTCGAAGGGGATCACTGCCCTCTGTTGGTGCTTCACGTGACAAACACCACTCAGTGAGAAAGAACGAGACTGGCTGCTGGTGTTTTTTCTGAACACAAGTTAATGTAAGAAAAGGTGATGTAAGAATATTAAAAGGATAAATGCGTCTATTTATTATTCTATTTGTCATTTGTGATAACAGTCAAGTGCAGCTGCAAATTAACAACCTGTGAGGAGCAAAGCTGCAACAATTAGTCTCTTAATCATTTCAATGATCAACAGAAAAATAACTGGCAACTATTTTTTGATGAATTAAGTCATTTTTCTAGCAAAAATGTCAACAATCCTCTAGTTCCAGCTTCTTAATTGTGAGGATTTGCTGAATTTGTCTTATTAATTAGGAAACTGAATATTTTTTAAGGTTTGAGGTGTCGGTTGAGGGAAAAGAAGCAATTAAATGTCATCACTTCAGGTTTTAGGAAACTGTTAGAGGCATTTCTACTATTTTCTGACACTTTGAAGACGGAACGATTAATTGGAAAATAATGAGCAGATGAATTGATCATAAAAATAATCTTTGCTGCCCTACTGAAGTGTGTTGTTCAGGGAACACAAACAGACTTCTAAATAATGACTAAGAAGTGTGTTTTATGCATAAACATCAATCAATCCACACAATCGCAGACAAATTAGAAAATAATGTACTGATACAGAATAGACAGTGCTTACATGTCTGAAGTCTACATCACTTTTGAGTTTAAAACTTGTAATAAGAGGAAACGCAATTTGCTGAATACTTCAAGTATTACTCTGTAAAAACATACACAACACACAAATAACATTATGTAGGAAAGTATTTGAAGTGCTTCTCAGGATTAAGTATTGTACAGGATTAAGCATGCTAGTCTCTTCAGGGCCTTTTAATAGTTTTGGAATAGTTATAATATGCGTATGTCATACATCATGAGCAAAAGACAGAAAGGGAGCAAGAGAGTGCATAACCTCGCGCACACACACACACACACACACACACACACACACACAGCCACTAATCTTATCCTCAGAAGCGGGGTGGCAATCTGATCTTCCCTTAGCTTTAGTGCCGCACCGAGGGCTGGGTGGGGGTGTGGGAGGTCCCCAGAGGTGAAACTCTATTAGCACGCAGCATGAAAGTCAATGAAAAGGACCCCAGCGTGCTCCAGTCCCCTGACAGTATTAATGTTTAATGATATCTAAAAAGGCTAATACTCATCCCTCCCTTTCGCGTTTGCTTTTATCTTCTCATTTAATATCCTCACAATATCATCACCTCCTCAGATTAGAGCACTGACCCCATCTACTGAAGGACTCGCCCTTCGCACACACACACTCTCTCTCTCGTGCACACACAAAAGATGAGGATGTGATAGAGGGGAGGCAGCAGAGGACCATATATTGGAATATGCATATTTAATATACACACATCTTTCTAGTTTATACCAGGTGTATACAAATACATAACCCTGTGTGTATGCACATGTTTATTATGATATAACTGTGTCTTGTTTCTGCTAGGGGATTCATTTAACTTAATAATGGGGCCCCCAGTGGGACCCCACTCACAGGCACCAGTGGCAGCAATGAGCATTCAAATCACTATATGAGGAGGAAATTGTACACCATTTTGGATCTCAATGAGGCCTGTTCAGGTGTAATTACGTCTGGAGGGAACCAGGCAGGCTTTTTGCCATATGCATTAATTACTGGAAGTAAAACTAGGAAAACTGAACTGATCACACATTCAGCAAAGACTGTAAATTATCACAATGTGAACGTTAGGCCCAATATATTTGAAAGCCACCAAGATCAGTATCAAAGCGTTAATTTTGTGCCATTCATCTGTGTGAAGACTCACCCAGACAAACACCAGTAATGTGGAGGAGTTATGGGAAGGAAGCAAGTGAAGCTTATTGGGCGTACGTGCTGGGTCAGCCATCCCCTGTGCATAACATCGCCTTATTTCTTGCTATTTTCCAGCAGACATTCTGTCAGTCAAATGGTATTCTTAAATTGCGAGCCCACATTCATTGGCTGCCACAACCCAATGCTGATGTGTAAGAAGCTACTGTTTTTTTGTTTTTGTTTTTACTTCAGCATACATGCAGAACAATTTTGACGTAACTTTACTTTCCATCATTCATTGTCTTTACAACGTTTCCAGCTGTCATCACATCTAGCTAGTTTCAGTACAAGTACAATAAAGTACAATAAAACAATAAGTTTCCTTTATTTTTCTACAGAGCGCAACAACTTCCTTGCGGTGTCTGCCTCTGAGAGTAAAAATTCTGGATCTTC
>LKNJ01006590.1:0-16536 GCA_002120245.1 Maccullochella peelii
ACAACTACATATTTATGCTGCATTGCAGGTAAAATAAGTTAAAACAATGGGGAATATTTCAAAAATAACTTTATATTAACATATACAGGAAGTTTGGGTAATGTTGCTTAGTAAGTACGGCTACTTTTATTTTCGTCTGCTAGCCACAATCGGTTAGTTTAGCGCTCCGTAACTTTACGTCTCTACATGATTCGTTCACAGAGCATTAAATACGAACTTATATCCTAAGGTATTTCTGTGATCCTGCTGGTGTCTACTAATCCAACATTTCATAGGGAGAGTGGGCTCTCCAACAGTGTGTTGATGGAGAACGGGCCCTTGCGAGTCGGAAATACACCTGTATTCAAAGAAGAACTGATATTAAATTAAATGTGGTGCCATTTGCTATATATGCCCTCAAAAAGGCAAACCCATCTCCGTCATGGTTTTCTTTTTTTTCTCGGTTAAATAGTAGCAATCTGTAACAAAATCAGCCTAAGTAACTCATTCGACTGTACAATCCAACACACAGAGGCTGGTGTGTGTGCTTCACAACTAGCGAGCCCTGGGGCCCTTCGTAACTACCTTATGCCACTGCTTGCAGCGTTTCTGTATGTGGTGGTTTTCTCGCTTTGCAGCATTTTTTCTACATTTTTGTCAAATTGATGAAGATGTTTCCTTAAGTTGCAGTGCGTTGAGCTCTCAGAGCCACGGTAAAATAAATGATATTGAGAAAAGAAAAAATGTAATACATCAGTACATCCAGTGCACTACCTTTTACCAAAACCTTAGTGACTCTTAATATATACATTGAATAGGGCTTACCCTGAACTGTTGCATCTTTTGTTTTGTTTTTGCAATAAAAGGTCGTGTATAAAACCCTCTTTAAAATTGAATATCCTGTCTATGTTTTGTCTTTGTTGAGGCGGCGTCGTGTCCCTTGGTAGAAGGTCTGTACCTGCAGGAAGCGGACAGCATGCTGCAGCTGCTGTGTGCTCCCTCTCAGCACCGCACTGACATACTGGCATGGATCTGCAGCAGGTAAGCTACATGGAACACGCCTGTTCATCTATCAGAAATGATTTGTACATAAATATAAATCCCTCTGGCCTGTCTTGACCTGTCACTTTACAGTATCAACTCAAGCTTTGCCAACTCCAAGGCGATGTTGATGAGATCCAAAGACCCAGACGTTTTGACTAAAGGTAAAACATTGTTGTCTTTCAACGGTACATTGTTAAGTCTTGCATGTCTTTTTGTAGACACAGCCAAATAATCTCAGTGAGAGTGCATATGGACCAAGTAGTTGATATATATATCTCCTTTGTCTTACACTGCTGTGGTCTGTTTTTGAACAAACAGAGATGGCTGTGCTTGGGCAGGAGCTGATGCTGTGCAAAGCAGATGACCTGGAGCTCATCAGGGTCAGGAGGTTGCATAACATTAGTGCAGATGTAATCGATTTACAGATATACATATGCATTGTCTCAATAAACAGAAAATGTCTTGTTTTGTCTTAATAATGTGTCAAACCATTTATCCAGGGTAATGCGAGTCCCCACAGGCAGCTTCAGTTCCTGGAGCAGCTATTAGCACTAGTCCCTGGCTGCAAGAAGTCTGCTGGGCACAGAACGAATGCAGAGATGCTACTGAACGAGCTCTACGCTGCAGAGAGTCTGCCGCACCTCACACAAATACTCAAACCCACACTGGACCCGTGGCCTGCACACATCATGTACGTATGCTATCTTTGATCACTTTGTTACACGCGTATCATATCCCTTCCCTCTGTTTTTAATCTGCTGCTTGTTGTCATTCTTTTTTTTTTTTTTTTTTTAAATGTAGTTCCAGTAAGAGACTGATTTATAGCAGTTTGCTGGATCTTCATGTATTGCATTGTTTCCTGTTGCATCAGTGTCTTTATTATATATGTCTCCTCTCCTCCAACCTCTCTTACTGCTTTTCGTTACCTCACAGGGCTTTACACAAGGGCACCAAGTCATCTAATAAGCCAAGTAGAGAAGAGGCTGCGGATGTTGCCGCCCTTCTGCAGCGGACTCAGTCAGCACTGGAGCAGCTACAGTCAGAGGTACGGTGTTCATGTGGCCGGTGATGCTTTCAGTATTATAGAACCTTTGTGCTAAATTACTACCACTGGAATTAAAAATATTTTTCCAAGCTATTTTTCTAAATGTACTTTGGAACTGTAAGACCCCATAGATTTGGCTGGTCATGGTGGTAATGAAAGCTATGTGTTTGCTGTGTTCTCCTCAGTGTGAGTTCCTGAACAATGAGGCGCAGAGCCCCGCCGTCTTCTCTCCAAGCTCACTGCGTGTGGCGGCGTGTGACCTCCAGCAGTTGATGGCTACTTTCCGCCACATTTACGAAACAGACTTGAGAGCGTATTGCAGCGGAGATCCCCCCAGCTTCAGCACAGAGAGCGACGTCTTCCAGCGAATACACCATCTACTGCTGGCCTGCATCACGGTGCTCACACATATAGTAGAAAATAGAAAACGGGTGCCAATGTACAGATGCAAAAATCTGTCTCAGCTCAAGCCTGACCTGCAGAAACAACTCATACTGACACTTGTGCCTCTTGCGTGTGTCTGTTTCTCAGGAGTTGGAGATGCTAAATGAAGTATCAGAGGCTTCGGTGTCCATCAATGAGGACGTAAACCAACTCCAAACACAGCTGTGCTACTGGAGCCGAGGAGAGAAGCGCACGTTACGTAAGCGAAGGTTCTCTTTCACGTGCACTCACACACATGCAGTTTGTCGCACGTTGTTAAATATTTGTTTCCTGCTTTTGTTTTGTTTTTTCCCCAGCGGCCAAATTGGAGGAACTTACCAGGCAAATTAGAGACTTTCTTTTCCCTTCTTCATTCCTGATGGCATCGCTTGCATCATTCAGCGCACAGACACAGCAACAAAATTCAAACCATCAGGGTGAATCTTGACGGACGGCTGAAGTGACTCAAAATAATGCGAGGAGAGTCTGATCTGTGGTTGTGTTGCATCTTTCTCTAAAGACTGTTTGATGGCGTCATGCACACCCTGTTTATAACTCTAACGTCAGTAGGACTGAGGTGCTGGACAGGCTTTCTGTAATCATTCACATCATAACGCTGCCATCAGTGTATTCCGTGTAATTAACATGAATTGCTCTGCAGTAATGAGCAGAAGGGATGGTTTCAGCGGGTGTCTAGTCTGTTGGGATAATTGCCTAATCAGAATTAAACATTCCTGCTTTTTGTGTCTCACCCTCACTTGTATTGTCCTTTTGCAGTACCCAATATACATGTGCAGATACTGAATAAATTTAATGTTTTAAATTCCAGTTATAATCAGAACAGGTTTGATACTGTCAGGTCTCATTTATTGTTCCTTTTTTTCATGAGTATCTTTTAGGGCTGCAACGATTAGTTCATTGGCAGAAAATTGTCAATTTCAATAAGCGATCCATTGTTTTAGTTTATTAAAAAAAGCTAAATGTTCGCTGGCTCATGCTTCGCCCATGTGAGGATGCGCTGCGTTACTGCTGTTTTGTATAATTTCAAATGGGATATGTTATGGACGGATAAAACAAGCAGTTTAATTACATTGTTTCACAGAAAATCTCAGATGGAGAGAAAAACAATTTAAACAGCTTTGGAGAAAAGGTGAAACAAAGCCGGCTCTTGTGCATATAACATCTATCCCTGGTTCACTGGAGTAATAACACACAACAGGCAGCGGGCTATGCTTTTATATTTAATAAACTGTTTCACACTGTATCATCACATAACATGTCTTGGTGTCAAAAAGAGTCCAATAAAGTGGCAGTTGTCAAAAGCTGTCCTTCCATACGGATTGAAGGAGGTTTTAAAGGACAATGTTTCAAGGTGTTGACATGCCAGCAGGGCCTCTCCTCATCTCACATAAGACACCTCTCTGTCCCCTGAGCATGATGTTGGGACAGTCCTGCCTCAGTCAGAAGCCTTTGCTGGCCAACCATTCCTTCAGCTCGTTATCGAAGTGACCTTTGACCTTCAGGGTCATAGTGACCTCATTGACCTGTGTTGGCAGCTCTCTCCCCGTCACTTCCTGCAGGTACTGCTTCACGTCCTTCTCCAGAGCCCAAATGTCCCCCTCCACTTTTCGTACGAGCGTCGTCCTGCGGCTGCCGTGGGTCTGGTCAGTGTAAACCGGGATGTTGTGCATGCGGGAGCGGCGGATCATGTAAGGCAGAGGCGGCGGTGAATCTGCCGGAGGGGTCCAGCCCGACGGGGTGGGACCGGCGTGTTTAGGCGGAGCGGGGACGCGTGACGGTGGGATGAGGCGCTCTACGAACTTGTATTCCTCCGTAGACTCCAATATCGCCGTCTTTCTTTCTTCTGGAGCAGCGTTACAAACAAGCCTGAGCCCGACGGCGGCGGCAGGAAGCCCCGCCGTCCGACTGTGCAGGCTGAAGGCTCCTCGCAGCGCCCCGCGAAGCACGGTGGATCGGAGGGTGAAGCAAGCCGCCATGTTGTGCAGCAGAGTGAAGGAGTCGGACCGGAAATAGTCAACAACTTCCGGTAGCATAGGCGATACAATTTAAATAAAAAAAATTTATTTATATTTAGAGCTCCATTTGCACATTTTATAAAGTTTTTTGTAGACAATTTTTTTTAAACAAAGTGCACTTATGTTTGTGCTAAAAATAATCAACTTTCCTATATAGTGACATTGATTTTAGAGTCTTTAAGCAGAGGTTGAATATTTGGTATACAACAGGCTATGATTTTTCTGGCAAAATATTTTTTACACAAATGTGTGTGCATTTTAAGCGTTTAAAATGATTAGTGGTAAAAACAAAAAAATCTGTAAAACTTCGGGAGTACAGTGACCTCTGCTGGTCAATGTAAATAATACAAAAATACATAGAAGAAATGTTGAAGGTACTACATACATTTTCAAGTTTAACCACTATTAAAACAGAACTTTGCTTTAGTAAATGTACTCCTTTGAATGTGGAACTATCAAGATAATTGTCACGTTAATAATAATATAGTAGTGCTTAGATTTGTTCACGGCATTGACCAAATAACACATGTTCAAATCAAGTCAGGAAGAGTTTTTAGATCTACACAGGACTGCAATGAAAAAGCCCAAACCTATTGCCTTATTAATGGCATAAGTAATAAAGGAAGTAAGTGTTTCTAAATCAAATTTGTGGACTGTATTCTTTTTATTATTCAAATATTAAGTCAAACAACATTTTATGAGTGTTTTTGTAAAGTGTCACACACGGAATAGACAGAAGACCTTTACATGATTCACTCTGGGAAGAAACGGGCAACCTAAAAAATGTGAACATATTATTGATGAAGTGAAAGTGAGAAGTAGCACTGGAAACTAAAGAGAGAGACACATAGTGGGAGGGGTCTTTTTAGTGTCTCAGTAACTGTAGGAGTTGCCTGACTTCTTAGTCCTGTCTACTTCCTCATCTCTCTCTGGGACTATAGTCCAACAGAAAGCTCTGAAACTGCGTCTCAGCACACATTCATCCCATCAATAGCAGAAGGACAGTTTCTTGAAAGCTGCTGTGGAGTTATCAGAGAGGAGAATGGACGCAGAGCACAGACGGGACGGAGAGGACACAGCTCTGAATAAACTGGGCAACATAGAGGAAAGCAACACTGACTGACAAGGCTGTCCCTTTCATTGAGGGCAAACTTCATTGAGGGCCATGAACAGATCACTGGCAAACATTTTGCATTGTATTATATTCAGAAATAATAAGTATCTCAGCTCCCTTCATTTAATCTTTAATAACTTTACACTGTACATGTATATGTCTCTTAATAGATTAATTTCATTTTCATTTATTAAGGATTTAATTGTAAATTGTTGGCAGTTAGATAAAACCAGAGCAATAATAAAAAGCCCATTCAGAAATTGCTGAAAGCATAGATGTTTCCTTTAGAAGTTCCTCATGTGTTCCTATTACTGTACATAACATTGACTTGTTTTACTTTGATAGATAGAAACTACTTTAAAATGTATACCACATAGTTACTGTAATATTATGCAGATTGTAAACATCAGATGCACACCTCTAAAGCTGGTGGAGATCATTGGTAATGGATCATTTACATCATTTCCTTTGGTTATCACACTACAGGACAAAGTGATATGTCTACTTTCTAAATTGTGTTTATTGGCCCATGGCACCCACACTGGGTCCCACTGGTGCTCTAAAGCAGCGGTTCCCAAACATACTTTTTTTAGCTTGTGACCCCTTAAAACAAAGCAGCGTCTGCTAGTGAGCCCCCACAATTGGTCTACCAGTTCAACTGAAGAGTAATTTCTTTCCCTTGTTTTGTTTGAAACACCTTGAATTATACAGTGATTCCCAATAAAAAAGTCTAGAGAAAAGTCTGAAACAGAGGAAAGTCTCCCTGCCCCTCAGATTTAACTTGTGAGCCCTTATGGGGGTCCCGACCCCCTGAGTGGGAACCACTGCTCTAGTGTCTATTTGGAGGAATGTCATTGGCGACATAACCCCGTGTGAAATCAGTGTTTCTTTCCACCGTTGTCAGCTGTGTGTAGAGATGAATGAAAGCTTTGTGGCTCAGAGAGAGTTGCATCCAGGCGTGACGTCTCGTTTACCTGCGCTATAGGACTGGGCAAAGCACACGCCACTGATGTGGTTTATACAAACAAAACAGTCACTTCCTCTCAGTGGTGCAGAGGGAGATGAAGGTAGGGATATTGTGAATCGCAGTTTACCTGTCCTCGGGTGTGTGTCTGACACCATCAGGTCACTCTCACTGCACATGCACGAATCAGTTCATGTGACAAATGGTCAGGTTTCTAGAGTTGTAGAAAGAGAACGCCCCGCAGCATGTTGTCTTGTTGCCTCTCATTTCCCAGGTGAGTCATCACCTGTCGCTCTGCCACTCCCACTTCCCCCCATACAGCCACACCTGAGTACATAGTAACAACATATAGAACACCTCTCTGTGTTTGGAATAAACCGTAGTGACGCGTGGACACATGTACACAGAGCAATCAGGCCTGTGAGAGAGAACAAAAGAACAACACTGTTCCTTAGGAGAACCCCACATCATGTTACCCTTTACTGTCAAAGGTGGATCTCTATGTATGCAGCAGTGATATAGCATCTGTGTTACCCGAAACTTCCCTTTCTCTCAGACCTAACCCCCTCTGCACCCGCAGGCCCTGACAGCCCCCTCTGGAAAAGCGCATCGCCGCATCAACATAAATCACTACATCACCAAGAAGACTGCGGCTCAGAGCATGCTGGACGTTGCCTTGCTGATGGCCAACTCGTCCCAGCTGAAGACCGTCCTCTATGTGGGGCCTCACTACCGATTCTACCTCCCCCTCATTGTCCTGCTGTCTCTGTCCATCACGTTACAGGTCATGGTGGGACTGCTGCTCGTCTTTATTGGCAAGTGACTCAGACTTTACCGTTCCTCCTTCTCCATCTTGATATACGTCTCAATCTTCTCATCTGACTAGGCAAGAAAGCAAATAAGTGTATTTCCCAATATGTCAAACTGTTCCTTTAACTCTTTATTACAGTTTAGTCCACCCACACCTCCTCACATACTGACAATTTAGTTTGTGCTGCCACTTTTTCCACTAACTTTATTTATCTTTTCATTACAAACATGATTTGTCAGACTTACTGCACTACATTTAGTAGTCAAATCAAACACTCAACTCCACTCTTCTGTAATATAATATTTTTCTACAGCAGTGTTTGGTACCTACAACATTTAATTACATTTTGTCTTTTAGTCTCATCAGCACAATCTTTTTTGGTAATCTGTAACTTAAATAAACTAAAGTCCAACATCAGAGTTTCTTTAAATAAAAAATGTCTTTCTTGCTCATCAGCTTTTTACGCAGATAATTTAGTTTTTGCTGTTGTGCGACTCTTTGCCAGCAGTGAAGTATGACCTGAACGACATCAGGAAACACGCCAAGTTGAACACGATGAACAACGTAACGACAGTCTTTGTCTTCTTCACCATCCTCATCAACATCTTCATCACAGCGCTTGGATTTGAGGGATATGCTGTCAGGTCGGCCATTATAGAACACACGCACAGTAGGCTCTCTTCTCGTTGTAAACTCTTGTTGTGACCTTGTTTTTGTGTTTCTTCCCAGGTCATCAGTGTCACCTGTGATGTCAATACCAGAGCCTCTGTTGTCCCCTCTGCCCACTGACTTTAACATGACTGGTGTGGTGGTCTTCGGACCAAAATAATTAATTTCCTTGTTCACCTGTTATCTCAAAGCGTTGAAATCTGAAGGGTTGTGGCGGAAAGATAACTTCTCTATCAGCTCCCAGAGATTCACCAGCTGGAACAAACCTTTCATTCCTGACTGAATTTACGGGATCTACCATCACATGAGTGCTGAGAGCACAATCACTGACCTCTTCCTCAGCCTCAGTGTGAATACATTACCACTGTCTCATCAGATGCTAACAGGCTCTACTGCAGTGTACTGACCCCTGACCTTTGCACTGTTGAGCTAGTGCAGTTTGTTTTTCAGCTTCTATCTTGTAAATATAACAGTGCTGTACATTGTTTCTGTTCAAATAAACTTATTTAGTTTTGTAACTAAGTAAATGAATGAATTACTTACGTCAGTAGAAGATTTGACAGTTTTGTACGTTTGGAAACACATCTCTTATTCTGTTTAACTCTTTACTTTCACCTCATATTAACAGTTTTACATCCTGTAGGAATTCCCTCCTCTCAAAAGTCATGTTTTACAGAAAGTTCAAACACTCTATTAGAATGTTTTAAGAGCGGGAGACCTGACTTCATTTTTTATGTTTTTTATTAACACATAGAGATCAGCCTTTGGTTTTTGATTGGACATGACGTGGAGGGCAGCTACATGACATCATCATGTATATCTCACAAATAAGAACAAGTCACATACACTATGTATGTGTATGAGAACAGCTGCATAAAAGAAATCAAAACGGACAAAACTGCATAGCTGGAGAACATAGTGCAACATTTATGCAAGAAAGCAAAGAAACAAAAGGAGAGGGCGAGCATTTTTCTTTTTTTTTGTCAACAAAATCCCATGAAAAGACCAAAACCTTGACCAGACTAAGCATGTGTTAGTCTACGTCTCAATACTTTCGACTCTCACTGGAAAATATATTGTTTTTTTTACCCAAACAGGAGAAAATAGTGCATTTGATGGGGACTACTTTCAGCCGCGGATGTATACACATTTGGTGATCTAGTGAGTATTTGGGGCAGCAGGACGGTGTGTGTGTGGGACTGAGTCCAAATAAACTCCAGTGTGTGTTCATGGTGATGAAGGAACAACAGTGCGGCTCACTGATGTGTTTTTAATAGTTTTTTATGGCTCAGAGGAAGAAGAGATATCAGGCTTTAGACACAGACTACACTTAGCCTGGTTTTGGTCATTCGATGGGATTTGGTGACACTAAGAAAAATAAAAAACCCCGACATCCTAACAACAAATCAGATCATTGAATCGCAAAAGGATTTTCATCACTGTTCATCACACGGCAGTAGGCGTAGTAGAGGACAGCTGCTAACACAGCTAACAGCAGTAGCACCCGGATCACCCTCCACACGCCGCCTCCAGACTTTCTGACTGGCTCCCTGGATTGTACTGCACTGTGATTGGCTGTTCTGTTAGTGACCTGGATAGCGGGCCTGAAGGACAGGAGGGGAGAGGAGATTTAGACCAGGTGATGAACTCATTTGCTCAAACACACCACTAGTTTATTCTGCAACACTCACTCTGTGTTGTGGTCTGATTGCTCATCTTCATCTGTCTCAGCGTGGCCTCTTCGTTTCAGCCTGGATGGAAAAACACTTTGCACTTAAAGTTGAATCTTTAAATGCAGTCAAAGCCATTTATACAACGTAACCAACACTGCTGTCGAGTGATTATGAGACCAATGTGCAGAATATGTTGGAAAGTACATTTACTCAAGCACTGTACAATATTCAGGCACTTGTACTTCACTTGAGTATTTTGGTTTTATGCTACTGTATAGTTCTTGTCCACCACATTTCAGAGGGAAATTTGGTACTTTTTACTCCACTACATTTATCTGACACTTATGCGTAGTAACCAGAGGTGTGCACTCAAGTCACATGATTTGGACTCGAGTCACAAATTTGATGACTTTCATCTTGACTTCAAAATATTTGATACCCCAGTATTTTTAAACCCGAGCCCTATTTTTTTAAAACATATTCTGGGGTCTAAATGACTAATAGGTACAAAAAGTTTTGGAATTGGTCCAGTAGATCGCCTCAGCCGGCAGCTTCGAACAGGCTGCAATGGCTGCAACGTAACCCTTGCAGGCAACTGCGGCCGTCAAAGTGTGTCCACTAAAAGTGCTTGTTTTTGCCACTGACAGGCTCTGACTGTTATTCTACGTGTCTGACAACATTATGGAAAGGATCCTACAGAGACAGACCGTTTGTTGAAGAGTAAGATCCTTTCAGTTTAACCAGAAACAGAAGTTGCCTTCCTGCAACAGCTCAACCTCTCGCGATATTTCAGAGTGAGACTTTTGTTTCTGGTTATACAAAAAGGATTTAATATACTTTAATATACATTTTGCATGAGACCAAACTTGCAATGTTCAGCTGTGGTGCTTTTCTTCCATTTTACTTGAGCAAAACCTCAGTGTGGTCCTTTAGTAAATAAAGACAAATGCAATTTGACTGTTTAATGCCTATAAAGATCCTGAGTAAATCCCTCCCTTAGTCTTATAATAATTATACTAATTCTAGTGAAGCAATCTGTTTCAAACTACAGGCTCCTGTTTTTTAAAATAAGATGATTTGGATTAAATTAAATTAAGAACAGACAGAAATATTCCTTTACTCTTGCTGATGATACTTTTACTCAATTAAGACATTAGAACTAGGAGACAAATACACAAATGGTGGGAGGTGGTTAATATGACAACAACACATTTTTGGCCCCTCACAGGTTAATCAGGGCGTGATCAACATAGTTTATATGCTACGTGCTTTTTCCGTGTGTGTGTGTGTGTACTCACGTGTTCTTGTGCACCTCATGTCTAACCTGTGAAAATGGAAGCAGGATGGTTTGTGAGATTATTTAGAGCCACCGAGCAGAGCAGAGGAATTACACAAACACAGAGGGACGAGCAGACTTTCAGGTCTCACCGGACTGCGGTATGTGACGTAGGTAATTTCCTCCTCTGTAAAGAAAATAAAACACATTATCACACTTTACACGTCAGACACAAACATTTATGTAAGATCAGCTCTTCTGTGACGATTCGGGGTTGGAATCAATATTACTCTTAATCCAGCAGACGCCGTTATTCAGTGCAGATTACTGGATTATCTTGTTTTATGGTGGCCACACACTCACCACACAGCTTCATTGTCGTTTTTTTTAGAATGGACACAAAACAGTATTTGTTTTTTTGGCTGCAGGTAAGAAAAGTATAACAAGAAAATGTTTACAGCCTGAAGCGCCTTTATTACAAGACTTTATGAAATTATGAAGGATATTTATGTAATTGACCTTTTCTTTAAACGCTGCATGTAAGCAGATTTCAGTCATATTTTGATAAATGGATACAATACTTTAGTGCCACTGAACCCAGCTATTTTACTTTGTAATCTTTTATCAATCAATCAATCAAAATGTATTTATATAGCACCTTTCAAACTAATCAAATGCAATTTAAAGTGCTTTACAAGCGATTGACAAAATGTAGGATGTTAAAAATGGATTTAGAGAGTAAGAAAGCAAAAAAAAAGCATAATAAAAGATAATACAAGCAATAAAACTAACAATAAAAAAATAAAAATAATCTGTTAAATCTCTTAAACATCAATGATAAGATGACATCTACACACAATGCTACAGTATGTTCTACACCCAGGCCTGCTGGTGGAACACTGGCTCTTAGTTAGGTATTACAGGCAGAGGTGGAAAGGAACTTAAGGATGATATTGATACTGATGATATTGTACTTTTTACTCTAGATTAATTTGACAGCTGTAGCTACTAGATACTTTGCAGTATAAGATGTTTACATGAAAAATATAACTGTATGATAAGTTTATAAAATACAACGCATTGTTATTGATTAAAGCAGTGGTTCAGAACGTTCTGACCTCTTACAGAAAACTTAACCTGGGGCCCCTCATGTTTCAGGTGTCTATGAGTTGTTAGTACTTCCACCAAACAGACATTTCAGAAATATATAACAGAAAAATAGTAAAATGTTACACTACATAAAAGCCAGACTAAATAGATGGGTTTTTAGTTTCAGCTGTTCCGGCGGCTGAAAGCAGCATCACCAGATTTGAACATGTATCTGTCCCTGGCTGGTAGATGTTCACATTTTAAAAAGTGAACTTCCCACCCCAGGGGGACTTCCCGGTTCATAAACCCGAAGAATTTCTGAGAGGTAATCTGGTGCCAGGCCCTGTAGTGCCTTATAAACTAGTAAGAGCATTTTAAAATCAATACCAAAACTAAGTGTTTTTAGGGTGTAGATAATGGACTCAATCATTTCCATTTAAAGGAAATCAATGAATGTGATATTGTTTGTTCTGTAAACAAGTTCCCATCATCTCCTTACCCTTTTTCTTCTTTTGTATTGTTTGTTTGTACTTTTATATATTTGATAAAATATATGAAAGAGTATTGATGAGGAAGGTCTGTGGCGTAAAAACAGACTGATGTTTGAAATATTCTCAGCAAAAACTATTGAAAATGAGCCGATGAAGCTGGGAAGTCTGTGATCCTAATCTTTGGCTGCATGTCTTTCTCTCTGAGTGATGAAGGGAGATTAGAGCTCAAACTATATTTCCATTTATTGATCAACAGAAAATGAATCAACAACTTGCCCTTTAGACACTCTTTGACATGATGGTGTTGGATATTATTAACCTTTATCTATGTCTTTTATTTATCAAATTTTCTCTTGTTAGATTGTTTTTACGTGTGAATGAATCTTTTGTGTATCTGAAGTATTTTGAATTGAATTGAACAATTTTCATGATCCATTTCTTGTTTACGTCATTTTCCAAACATGCCCTGGTCCCAGCTCCTCACTTGAGAGGATTTCCTACCATTGTTGATCTGATGTGATAGATTGATTAGAGCTGAAACGATTACTCGATCAATTAGTTTCAGTCATTTTTCAAGCACAAATGTCAAACATTTGCTGGTTACAGCTTCTTAAATGTGAGGATTTGCTGCTTTTCTTTGTCATTTCTGACAGTAGATGAAGAGTCTTTGGGTTTTGGACAAAAGAAGCTATTTGAAAACGTTACTTTGGGCTCTGGGAAACTGTAATGAGCATTTTTTTTCACAATTTTTTTGACATTTTAGACTAAACAATGAATCGATAATGAAAGTAATTGTTAGTTGCCGTCCTAAAATTGATTATCTTTGGGTTTTGGATTTGTTATTTTAAGACGCCACCTGGGGCTTTGATTGAGGAAGTAATTGAGAGATGAATCAATAGCGAAAATAATCCCATGTAAAGGCGTGAGTAGGTAAACCCCAAGTAATAATTCTAAATCTCACATTTGATATCTCTCACAGCTGTGAAACACTGACAGCTTCACATTTGAAGTTATACTGCCACATGCAAACATGCTGCAGGACATTTGTGAAGAACAATGACGGCGTCTGCAGGCAGCATCCTACCCTCCTCTCTGTAGAAGGTCTTATCAGGAGAGGGCTTCACTGCAGCGCTCTGCATGGCCTTCTCAAGCTTCTTCTCATACACCTTTCGAGTAGATTCTGCATTCACAAGAGCACATTAACAGGGCTTCAATATCCCGACCACAGTGCACAAAGAACATATAAAACATGACTCGTCTGCATCATCAAAGGGTATGAACATCTCTATGGGTTAGGGGTTAGATTCTGTTGGATTTATCTTACTAAGGTGTAATACCTCCTAAAATAAAGGATACAACAGATGATTACTCAGAATATTGAAAAGGGAAGTCCAACTAGTAGAACAAATTAAAAACATGGTGAACATTACTTATAAAATATGATGTAATATTAACTGCTTTGAAACAAAATGGAGGCATTTTTATCTATTTATTTTACTTTTCTTGCTCTCTATTACATTTATTGTATTGTCACGATTACAGTTCCCACTCTTAAAGCCTACTTTCAGCTGTTCAAACACGATGAAGTTATGAGCCCAGAAATCACGACATAATTAATGAATGATCTGATTAACGTGTGCGTTTGTCTTACCGACTATGGGTCCATGTTTGATGCCATACTCAGCGAGCAACTGGCCGATCTCCTCATTACTTTTCTCACTCAAAGACATCTGCAGATAGACAGATCGTTAGATAGAGAGATAGACAGATAGATAGATAGATAGACAATTAGATAGACAGATAGATAGGTAGACAGATAGATATAGATAGACAGATAGATAGGTTGACAGATAGATAGACAGACAGATAGAAACAGCATGGAGAGGGGGAACAGGGAGGAGGATCGTGAAAAACGTCAAAGAAAGAAGCTCTGGGCGCAACCTGCGGTGTCCGACTGACAGTAAAGGCAACAAAGGAAAGTCAAAGCACAGAATTCGACGTTAAATCCCATTTTTCTTACATGTTACAGAACTTTTTGTTAATATATATCCATAATAATGCCTGGGTTAGAAGCTCGCGCCCACGCCAGAGCAGAAGTGAAACAGACTTCGCGGCTTTTTTTTTCCTTTTTTTTTCTTTTTTTATCTCGCGCGAGCAATAAACGCAAGCGATTAAAAAAAAAGAAATGAAGAAAGAAAACATGGAAATGATTTGCTGGTTTAAAAACCGAAATGAGATTGTTTCACTTACCCTTGGAGAAAGCCACACGAGTTGTAGCGGTTGAAAGTGAAAATGTGGCTGAAGGCAGGAGGAGGCTCCATACTGGAGCAGGAGGGTGGGTGTGACTTCTGGATGTTTGCACGGCGGAACTTGGCACACCTACTGTACTTCAACCTGGACTCAATGGGTTAAACACGGTTGCTTCATAAAAAAGGTCAATGCTAACAAATACTGAATTATTAAAGGATGTAATGTAATACCGGCACGAAAAAGTAGGAAAAGAACAGATGCAAGGACTGATTACGAGACAATGGGCCCCTACCTGGGCACTAACATGTAAAAGGACCCCCACACCAGCTATGTAGGAGCAAGATACCCAGACTGTAATATGAATATTCTTAGAAGAATATGTTCTTAGTAGTCTTTTTGTGTCTCTTTGTCATAATTTGGCATCTCTTTTTGGTCATTTTGTGTTTATTTCAGGGACATTTTGCAGGTGAAGCCCAGGGGCTGACCCCGTGGGCCCCTGGGCAGTCCCAATCAGTAATCCATTCATGATACAGATGCACATAATCAAATGAATGATGGCTGAATTACATTTAGCTGCTTCAGTTTCAGGGACCTTGTTATTGCTGTTCCTACTGTGACCAGTGAAAAAGGCCTGCAGGACAGCAGTTCATCCGATGTACAGTTCATGTTTAAGACAGATATTAAGTTTAAAAAGTAGTATCAATATGAAGGATAAAAAACGCAACTTTGAAAATGAATACGCTTCTTTAAAAACAAATATTTTGCCACCATCAAAGTTAGAAAAGTATATAAAATTACACATTTCATTTATCCAGCAAGCCAATTTCTAAAATAATTATATAGAAATGACATTGTTATATTGTCATAGAAACAATAATATATTTATTTTATATATTTATGTGAAACATTTTAGGATTGATGTATTTGAAATGCTGTGTGTTTACAGAAATGTTGTTTTAAAAGAAAAACACCAAAAACACGAGATGAGACGTTACTTTGAAGCACTACATTTAAAAAAGAAAAGAAAGCCATCATCTACACCGCATTCAAGACCTGTTTTTGACTTATATATTTATGTACTCCTGTTCTTTTCTTTGTGTTATCCTTGATGGTTTTGCATGAATGTGTACAAAAACTACTAAAACAAATCCACTGACAGCTTGCACAAAATCTTAAAATATTATTGGTATTCTTCTTATAACATACTTTTTTACATCTGGTTTCTTCCAGAGGCTGTTAGAGCAGAATTTAATTAGCACACACCTCTTGGGTTCATGAAGTTGGTTTCAATTATATCACTTAAACAAATGGTTTCATGAAAAAAAAAAAAAAAAAGGCAGGCCTGTTCTAAACTCTGCCGAAGTTATTATGCAAGACCTTCAGTCAGAGTCCTCTGCTGCAGCGGACCCTGGAGGTAGAAAATGAGTTAGGCCTAATAAGGAAGTTTTCCAGGAAGGGCGTTGGCTGCAGACTCCACTAACGTACATATTTTCCACTCACTGGGAACTTCTGTGGATATACACTTATGCTTACTCTCACTGCTGAGAAAAATAACCTTCACATTTAGATAAAAACACGGACAAATTTAGTTTTTAAGGCACATTATAAACTCAGTGTAGAGCACCGCAGGCACACTACGAGTCAATTCATTTTGATTAAAATCGATGTTTCA
>LKNJ01006591.1:0-16532 GCA_002120245.1 Maccullochella peelii
AAACGATATAAACTAAACAAACTTAAACTCTGAGCAGTGTTGGCATGTACTTACAGCATGGCCTGGGCATTTTGCTGAGCAGTTTGTATTTTTGTAAGCCGTCTCAAGATCCACACACTCATTCTGGCTGCACACCTTAAGAAAAAAACAAACAAAAAAACAAGTCAGTGACAAACATATTGCCTACTTTGATGCACATTGTAGATTTAGAGCTGCAGCATTCAAACAGGTGGATGTTAAGGGGATTCCTCGGGTTGATTGTGATCACAAAACACATTTACAGAATGAGCAGCTGTTGAAAAGAAATCGCAGCCTGTTACCTTACTATCCCCACATTTAGTCCCAGTGTCCACCTGGCCGTAGTCTGCGGTGTAGTCTTCAAAGAAAGCCGCCTTGCAGTCGCCCACCCTGACCATGCGGCCGTAGTTTGGGTTTTCAATACCATTGTGGCAGAAGAGCTTCCCACAAAACATGTCTCTGCAAAGGAAGAGCGGGTCAAAATATGAGTCCACATTCACGTCAGAGCCAATATTCCAACTTCTTCTGCATAAACAAACATTTATTCTAACACAGATACTTCCCTTTGACTAGCCTGCATATTAAACTAGAAAGAATACTAATGAGGATGCACTGCAGAGCAACTGTGTGTTTTACTGAGACTCACTGTCGCTGGCAGGGGATGAACTGGTCGTTTGAGGGCCGTCTGCAGAAGGCGTAGTAGGTTCCTCTGGTGTTCTGGTCATAGCAGGACGGACGGGCCTCTATAGCACCTGGTGACAGGAGAGTGACATGAGAATATAGACTTTTATATGTATCTAGGGTCTTTTTAGACTGCAGCTTTTCTTTAACAAAGTAGTGTAACATAAAATGGCACAAAAAACGCACCCAAAAACCACATGGACACTCACTTGATCCATACAGCTTGACACACTGGTTTGGCCTCTGTGGACACTGGCCGTTGTAGCAGTATCCCAGGTCTCCATAACACGGGAGGCCGTTCACGGCAAAGACGTCCTCGGGACAGATGGCGCTTTTCCCGTCACAGTGCTCTGCCAGATCACACTCATCCTGCTTCCTGCGGCACTCCCTGGACCGGGGCAAGATCTGTGTGGCGGTGGGAGTAACGGCACGCTCGATCAGATTACATATGGTGTCAGATTACTTTACTTAATGTTTTACAAGTGTACCGCCTCAGGGTATGAATCGGGCCTTATAAATAACCACGCCTTGCGTTGCTTAGGTTCTAGTGGTGGAAAGTAAATGCACCTGCACTAGCCAACAATTTTATTGAACTTATTCATTTACTGTTAAAAAATCGATTAACCACTTCAAGGTGATCATCTTTTGTCTTTTTAAAAAATTTTATCTAGTTTTTAGTCTAGCTTTTATTTAACTCTATTATTTATATTAAATCTATTTTATTACGTTTTCATACTTTTTTATTTTCTCACATGCACTCAAATTACTTGTTTTTTTTAACACGGTCTACACTTGTTCTGTCTATTGGCTTGCCAGTCATCTGTGAAGCACTAACCTGTATGGAAGGTGCCATACAATATAAAGTTTGATTGACTGATTGCCTGGGGGTCATAGTTAACTTACTTTATTAAGCATTTATTTGGGTAAAGGACTACTAAAATGATTGATTGAGTTATTAGAAAATATATACAAAGGCTCTGCTTGGAATAATTTGTGTCTGATGTACTTCTCTACCCCTTTCTCCTCATTGAAAAATCCAGACTTTAGAAATGAACAATATTTGCATTTTTATAAAGTTTAACTGCTGGACACAATATGTCTTTGACTTCTGTCTGGAGCAGGTTCAAATATGTGTAATACTTTAAATGCCCACTAGATGGCTGCAGCAGATTAATTAGATCACAATACCCACTGAAGGAAGATTTCATGGGAAGTAAGAGATATTTGCACAAAGCTAATAGAAGCATTTATTAATTCACATTTGCTCACCTTGCAGTTCTCACAGCACTCGCCGTCAGCACACTGTGAGCCCTCCGTCAGGGTGCAGGTGGTGGCGTTGCAACATTGGTTGGTGCACTCCTACAAGGACACACACACACACACACACACTTATTAGGCTGTTAGTCCTTCTTTTATTATGTTGTGGTAAACTTCTTCGTCTTGTGTTCCCCTCAGGAATGTTCCTGTTTTTTTTTTTTAGAAAAATCTTTTTTTGCTTTCGACAGTTTCCCGTCCGCTTCATTAATAACAGGTGAAAAAGTAGACTGTGGAGACTTGGCAGACACTATGGCAGAACCTGATCTAAGTGGACAGTTTCTGAGAACTATTAATTGTTTCGATTTTCCTATAATACTTGGACATTTTCTTGTGGTATTTCTATGTTACTTGACTTAGATTATCAGAAGAAGGTGTTTGTGGCATTTTACCATAATGACTGTGGTATTTGAACAGGCCTCTTTTTCATAAGGATGATCTGGGACTTAAATTTAGTAAAAGGTAGCTCTACTTTGGCTATATTATAAGCAGTGTTAATTTTTATAATATGTACATAAAAATAAGTATTTTTATACTTTTTTTTTTTTTTAATTTACCGGACAGGTCTGCTAAATTTCAGGTGCGACCAATGACAATGTTTAGTCGCACTTGGCAGATTTTTGCTCGCACCCTGGAGCCCTGGTATATGGTGCAGGCTCTAGTGCATTAAAACGCCAAACCAAATTCACTTGTCCTTTATTTTTTCCCCCTGTGGAAAACACAGTTCTGACTAAATTCTCAATATTTTATAAGCTGCCATCTATTAAAGGGCAGGAATCTTTAGCAACAAGGCACTCCTGCTGCGTGCCAGAGTAACCCAAGCGCCTCCAGAGCTTGAGTTTGTGGTTTGTGCCTCTGCTGGTATTCAGCACAAACAGGTCTGAACATATTCACAGCTCTGCATGATTCTCAATGGAATGAACTTCTCTATTCAAATTACAACTTGTTTGCCTGCTATGTACTGCATAACACCTGATGTTACGGTGGAATGTACAAAGGGCATCAGCAAATCTACAGTCCTTTTAAAAGAATCATTCTGAAACCCGAAATGAGGATTTGAAAACTAAAAGCGGGTGTTCACTGTAAATATTCAAATCAACTCAATTCAACTTTGTCATAATACTTGAGTATGACGAAACACAGTCTTGTCATTCCAAGATAGTGCAACTTGCTAAAAAGTTTCAGGATAATTGAAGTGTGCACTGTGTGTGTGTGTGTGTGTGTGTGTACATCTTGAATACACTGTACATATCGAGCAGTTAGTGGCTAGCTGAGGTCAACTGGGGAAAAAACGCTGTTTCTGAGCCAGGATGTACAGGCTCTGAGATGCTGATACTATCTGTACTAACCTGGAAATCCTAAAAAGAGTTTTTAGAGTTTATATCAGTTCACTGTGTTAGTTCACGTGAATGTATCTGCTTTCATTCGCATTTGAGAAGAAGACAGACTCGCATTGTTCTAGAAATAAATGTGTCTGTGCGTGTCGAGCAGCCTCATGCTCGTAATGCCTCTGGGAAAAGAAACAATCCTAAAGAATCAAGATCAGACGAAGAGCACAAGGTGTTGAGGCTTACTGTGGGAAAACGATGGCCTTGAGGCAGATACTCTGTCAGACGTGAGCACACACAGACACAGTTTTAAAATCAGTACATTGAATACATCTCACTGGGTATGCTTTCTGAGCATTTCATATTGCTATAATCACATTATATATTTTTAGGCAAATCCATACAAGCTGACTAAATTCAATCACGCTTCGGAACACCAAGTCCCCCCTTTTTAACATGCTCCTATTCAATATGACCTTTCACTATACAGTATGTCAGTGAATCTGAGGTACTCCTCTGCACTTTGACCTTAAAGAATGGGAAATGGACTTCACTTAAATAGCGCTTTTCGACCTTATCGGAGCTGCCATACAAGGTGCTGGCCTCCATCGGGAGCAACTTAGGGTTCAGCGTCTTGCCCAAGGACACCTCGACATGTGGACAGGAGGATCGAACCGCCAAACCCCGGGACTAATGGACGACCCACTCTACCTCCTGAGCCACATCCGCCCAAGAAGAGGGTGGAGTTAGAGAATAAGTTTCCTCCATGGAATATTGCACAAGTCATATCAGTCTTGGAAGAGTGCCTGTTTGGTTCATGTACCTGCACAGTGCCACAGTCACACTGCTCCCCTTCCTCCACAAAACCGTTCCCACAGACCGAGGGAGCCACCAGACTGCGGTAGTTTGGTTTGTCCAGCAGGCAGCTGGGGCTGCGGCTTGTCAGGTATTTCTCGTAGTTGCTGCTGCTGCAGCTACTGAAAGTCCGTGGAACATTCCAGCTGAGGAAAAAAACCCACACATTTTTCATGTTACCTCAAAAGTTACCTTGTTCTCACATTGACTATTAGTCAAATAAAGTTTTTGGAATGCAATGACGTCTACTTCGTTTAGCCTGTCAACAGCAGACAGTGTGACTTGTCATAGGAGGAAAAGTACAGGTGTAAGTAATAACATAATGGCTCCATTATCAAGGTTTCCCACTCAGTCATGGCAGTGAGGCAGAACGCGCAATACGAGGACCCTGAAACCAAGGCAGCTAAATGCTTTTATTATTATTTTATTATTTACACTGGTGCTTTTTCTACTGTGACATGTCAGAATGTCTTCTGCTAAGAGAATACTCCACCACTTTAGGATTACACTCCTAGAATTGTGTGTCGGACTCACAATGGACAGTTTAAAAACAAAAAAAAAGATCAACATTTATACAGCAGAACCAAAGATATCATCTTTTTCATTCCACACATTCTACTTCTTTGTCAAAACCTGGCGCCCACATTACCCACAATGCAACTCAACCGCCGACAGTTTGGACTGAGATTTGGGTGGTTTATGCTAGTAGCGGCTAATGTAGCCTCGAGCTGCTAGCCTCAAGCAGAGATGAGGAGCGGGCTGCAGAGGTCTGGTAAACTCACTTCTTTCTAACTCCACACCCCCAGATTTTTTTCTTTTTCAAACTTGTCCTCAAACTAGTCGTCAGACCCAACCGACTGAGATTGTATAAACTCTGTCATTACATGCTTGTAAAACAAATCACCCTTTTATTGACAGAATCTGTGTCTGACTTAATTAATACACCTTTTGATTGAGGCTCTTTAACAACTTTTCTTACCTGAGTGCTGCAGCCATGATGCAGCTGTCCCCAGAACAAGCACAGGTGCTTGAGTCATCATGGTCCATGCCCAGGTTATGGCCCATCTCATGAGCCAGTGTCGCTCCCACTGCAATGGCCCGGTCATTGTGATCCTGAAAGGCAACGAGCCACCAGTTATATGAGTGGAAAATGTTGTCACTTTTATCTGCATTTTACATTTGTTTAAAGCAAGCATCCACAAAGGTTTGCCTGCCAACTCATCATAAAAAATATCCATTTCCTTAATCTGCTATATGGTTCTTGATTTTCTAACCTCTGTAATGTTTTGGCTTTTTGGATTTACTGATTAAGTTCCTCTATTCCCATGGCAGTCTGGACGTGTGCCGCACTACAGCAGAAGTTTCAAAATCACCATGTGAAAAAAAGTTACACTTCTTTAAAAAAAAAAAAGTTTAGAATTTTCATTACTTATTAATGATAGTAGGACATTTGGTTGGAAAAATTACATTATAAAGAATGGATTATTAATATTTGATTGGTTTCTGATTCTAAAATAAATATGCAGAGGCAGGGAGAGTAACCAACACTGACTACAGAGACACAGATCTGTCTCTCTGGCATTAGAGAAAAACTCACCAAAGTCGATAGGATACATCATCTGGGTACCGTGAATGTCTACAAATTTCATTCCAATTCATCCGATAGATTTTGAAAACATTTCATTGGCTAATTGAATACATTGACCTGCTGGTGGCGCAAGAGGGGGTGTCATGAGATCACCAACCACATTAGAATTCATCCGCTGGGAACCATGCATGTCTGTACGTAATATTATGGCAATTCAACCAACAGTTGTTGAGATATTCCATTAAAAAACAAAAATGTCAACCTCATGGTGGCGCTAAAGGAAAAGTCAGAGGATTACCAAAGTCAGTAGGATTTATCCTCTGGGGACCATGGATATCTGTACAAAATGTCTTAGCAGTCCATCAAATAATTGTTGAGACGTTTCACTCTGTACCACAAGTGGTGGACCCACTGACAGATTGACATTGCCACCATTAGCCTTAGCGTGGCTAAATGTAAATTCCTTAGTTGCTAACATTACACCCAGCCACGGGTATGGTGCACAACATACAGCAACCAAATAACAGATGGAACAAGTCTTCCTGTCCCGCAGGAACACCTTACCTGTACTACTCCAACAGAGTGACCTGAGCAAAGAGTCCCAATGTAAGCCAGTCCCACAGTTGCTCCTTCAAAGTCAATACCACTGAAAGACAAGTAATGACGATATGAGAAACACGTACATTGTGACCAAAACCACATCTATGCTGTTCATCTGCCCAGTTCTCTGTTTATGCTCTAAATTTAGATATCTACTTTTTGTATTAAACTCCCTATTCACAGGAAACATGACTCGATGTCTGGCTTCAGCAGCTCTGTGGTCTTCATTTGATTACTTATTTGTTAATCATTTCCAAGTAAACAGCTTTACCAGTTTCACAAAGGCATGGTTTGGTGATCAAATGACTCGCCAGGTCAACATGAACTAAACTGGCGCTACAGGTTTTGTTTAGTGTGACAAATTAACCATTTATGCACATTTTAAAGCTTCTGTTCCAAAATGTTTTGCTTGGCTATTTGTTGGCTTAGCTAACACACATCTTCCCCATGATAGGAGTGATACAGGCCAGTGTTTAGGCGCCATTAATGCTACCCAGAAGTGACATTTAAAGCCAGTTTAAAGGGAAATAAAGACATCTGATGAAACCAGACTGGTTTCTTTCCTTGTGTGACTGTCACAATATAGGCTTCTCTGTACTTCCCTAAAATTTTAATTTGAAATATACACATACGAACATTATTTGTGACATCAAATCTAGCGTTGAAGCCAGTGACGGTCTAACTTGCAATACGCGCAAGTTGCACAAGCATGGTGTGGTACATGTGTAAACGGTTAAACTTGTGAAACATATGGCTGACTGTTCCTTTTTAAGATTAAAAATAGGGCTCGCAACGTCCTTCTGTTTAACAAGAAATCAAAGCGGAGATAGAGAATGCTGGATTTTATGGCCTTTGTTGAAAGGTTAATTCTGAAGCCTGACCCCATGCCAACTATTCAAGAGCAATAACAGTGAATGGGAGAAAAAAACAACAGTGAATGGGAGTCAGTATATAAGCAACAAAAGCCTAAAAAAATACATTTTAAGAGACGTTTTAATAAATTATTTAAATGACCTTCCATAATTTGAGACTATTTGGTTCTACGTATAGAGACTGTTCAGACCTGATGAGATGTGCGTTGTCATGCTTTATCCTTTTTATTAGATCAGAGTTTCTCCACTTCATGAAAGCATCCAGGTTGGCCCCGGCCGGGGGGGTCACAGAGATCAAGTCAACATTGGACCAGACCTCAAACCCCACCAGAGCAATGAAGGTCCTCAGGGGCTTATATGCCTGCAAACAGTAGCAGCAAACCAACAAACCATGAGAAAAGGTAACATCTACACCACAAGAAAGGGAATTATATGGCAATGTAACAAAATAGTTATAATGTACAGACTGGCTATCATAACAACACTCAAACTTAAATTGCTGACCAGCTGACAGTTTTATGTGTCAAGGAATTTGCCCAGTAAATAGCAAGAGCACTGACTCACCATGTTGACAAAGTTGACAATTTCAAATATCCTCTTTCTCAGCTGTGTCTGATCTTTCTTCATCTTTATGTACTGAAACAGAATGCCGTCATGTTAGAGCAAGTTATTTCTCAGCAGTTGATTCATTATAAACTACCCACATGACTGACCAAAATAAGTACATGTGATTCTTATCAAAACCTGGTCAAATTGTCCAAAACATTTTTGCATTTTTGTGTGTCATACAGGTAAAACTTAACAACATCAGCGGGACAAGTCCCCGTAAAGTACACCAAATTAGCCAGAAATTATTTTTAGTTTTTTTCTGAACTTTCTGGTTTTCACAGAAAACATTCCATGTGTATATCTTACCTCGTGGTTATCAGCAACAAGGAAGAGCTCATTGTATTTCTGTTGCTGGACAATAGATATACCCTGGAGGACAAAAGGATAAAGCAGATAAAACTTTTTTGTTAATGTCTTCTTTAAGCTTTAAAATAGCCAGACCTGTCTTTTTATAGACCATGTAATTACTAGACTTTGGTGCCACATTTAACTTCAAATGGCCTGATAGACTAAAAGGTGCTGGGTGTTATGACAGCAATGGTGTTACCCCTGATCTGGAGCGGCTGCGGCTTGTTGGTGGTTCAAAGTCTGTATTCCAGCTGGTGTTGGTGACACCACACACTGCAGGTGTGAAGTTCTTGTCATTAAAAGTCATCACTGCATGATCCCCCTCATCGCCACCAGACAGGGGCTCAATCAGGTACCTCTGGGCAGACGTTCTGAAGTAACCCCTGAACCAAGATCATGCCAGTTAGTCTTTTACGTCTACAGACATTGCTTTAAAGAAGAAATAAATCCATTGGTTTAGTCACACCTCAGTGAGCGGAGCCGAAAGACAGACTTTTTTTTTAACCTGAGAAACATACAAGACATGGAAAATATTGCGCTTAAAATAGGAATACAAAGGTTTCTTCTTTTCATTTGTACATTTGTCCATGATCTGAGGCAGTCAGTAGGCTTGTTAGCTAGCTTATTGAACCTTGTAATAGTAGGCTAGCATGGTAAGGCTTAATTTGGAATATCAGCTAGGCTAACTAGCTAAGCTTGGATATCTTAGTATAATTTGGTTGCATTTTAAAGTGGCTAATCAATATTTTCACAATACAATGGATTACAAGACTACTCATAAGTGAAGGGGGCTGCTCATACTAACAAACCCACAGAGTTATTTATGGGTTTTGCAGTTCCCTCAGCTCTACAGAGAGTTTCGTCTTTCAGCTCATTGTTTTGGTTTTTGCGTCCTGCAACTTTTCCAGATGCAGCAGGCAGCTGTTTTCAGCTTAAAAGGTCTGATAAACCCATTGTAAGTTCTGCCACCTGCCCAGCACAAAACAACAGAGCAATGTAGCGACTAGCTGTTGATGACAGCGGAGCATTTAGCAGCTAAAGAGACAGATATTTCCCTGAGGAGTTGGTGGAGAGAAAAAAAGCAGGGCTAAAAGGAGACTGAATATTGGACTAAAATTTGCCGGATGGACAGAAACATGAGTTGATGTTGCTAAATGTGTCAATAGGCTACTGTTTGCTAACAAGTTGCCAAATCAACTTAAAATGTGATAATAACGCGTCATCAGTGTTGTGTTTACAGCTTGTTTCTGCTGGCCTTAGAGGCCAGTACATTCATATCAAGAATTTAGCTTCATTTTTAACAACTTAGCTTAAATACATTTGCTTAATCCTCAATACAAACTGAAAAACTGGGTCTCTGGCTTCACCCCTTGAGGGTTAATCCAACCAGTAAGGTTAGCATGAGGTTATCTCCATTAATTCCGGCATTATTATGAGATACCATGTGGGAGTGGCATGTTTTTGTTTAATGACAGTAAAGTTAAGGAGAGGATGGTTTGAGAGCTCACCTGAGTCCATCACAAGTGCTGATGCTAACAGATGATTCGCTGTCATTCACAATCCTCCCATGATAGTAGCAATGATCCTGATAAAGACATGAGGATGATGACTGGGTTATGAAAGAAGAAAATCCAAACTGTCCTTTGACTCTGTTTTTTTTTCTAGCATTTACTCTCAACAATCAAAGAATGAAATGGAGTTTGGTCCTTAGAAGCATTTTAATACCATTAAAATGTGGATTCGGAAACACATTTGCACGTAATTTGAGGTGAGTCACATCTTCTGTGTGGGGGAACTGAAACTCGCCTACATCTGCAAACACTTACGATGTCATTTGGAGTTGTGGTGACTTGAGTCCCATCTTCTTGGTAGTAAGTCTCAGTATAGTCTTTGGTGAGTAATTCACTGATGATGAAAAGAAAGAAAAAAGAAATGGCCGTAATGCCATACTATGTCACATTATGTTTTCAATTCTAAAACATTTCCTATGGTCTATGATTTATCTTACTTATTTTTGTGATCTGGTAAAACACACCAAATCTTGAACATTTATTTGCACATATGTAATATGGGGAATCAGATTCTGAGGCTGTAAAAACCTGTGTTGATCTGTTAGGATCCATGGACTTTGTATGGTTTTGTTTTTGTAGGTGTTTAGTTTAGGGTTTTATTTTGAAGTCATGTCTTGTGTTTCTTCTGTGTTCCCGCTTCCTGGTGTCTCTGCCCTTGACTGTGTTCACCTGTGTCTCGTCACTCACCTGTTTCTGTTTCCCTCATCAGTGCCTAGCCCTATATATACCTGTTCTTTCCTTTTGTGCTTTGTCGTGTCATTGGATTTGTTGTTGGATGTTTTGCCATTGTAGATTATTTGTTCCTGATTCCATGCTCTCGATTCCAAGTCGTTGTTCTATAGTGTTTTGTAGTCTGTTCTCTGTACTCTTTTGGCGTTTCATGTTTTGGTATTTTTGGACCGTTAAATAAACCATCACCTCACTTTACGTTCTGACTATGTCTGCATTTGGGTCCTCCACCTATCACTACAGCTCCCATCATCCTAACAGGATCAAAATAAACAACATGGCTTTCAGTGTGTCTAATGGCAAAGAAAACCAATGACATAAAAAACACAAATTTTATGAAAAAGAAGCCAAGGCAGGAAGTGGCACTGGAACATTACTCTATTTATATTTTAAATATCGACTTGTCTTCCTTATCATGTTAACACCTGCTTTGAATCAGGCATCAAGATACAGTGGATCTATTCATGCATCAGTGAAAAGAACTGTTGATGCTCAACATGTCATTAATATTTTAGAAATTCTTTAACACTGGACTACGTTGAAAGTTGGTTTTATTACCATTAAGAATTTGTGTTTTAGTGCCCGATACTTCAAAGAAGGAAGTAAGAACTTACTTATTTTTTTCTAGTTGCATTTCAAGGTCTCTCCCTCCCACTGTCATTGCATACTTTATAGTCTCTGGCCTGAGATGCTGTGGAAAACAATGTTAAATTGTCCTTTCAGTAATTCATTCTTAATTTACATTTCCATAGCTTAATTGTATATGTGAGAATTGCACAAATGTATCTCTGTGAATCTGACACTAACATTTGGAAAACAGAAAAATGTACCTCTGTATGCCTTTTTCTAACTGTGTGAAGTCTGACAGGTCGAACCACCTCATAGTCCTTAACCTCTTCGAACTCATGACCATGGCTTTCTGTGGAGATACAACATACATCATATCACTTTGTGATAAGAATGAATATGCTCATTTGGTGTTATAGGGTGTATAAGAAGGAGTTAAGAGTCAGCAGTTGTCCACCTTAGCTAGTCTAGCAGTGAACCCCATGCTTCTGGTCTTTGTCCATAGTTACAGATAGACTTTTAACTTTGGCTTCAAAAGCCTCTGTTCGCTTTCTTGCCGAGAGTTCATCTGGAATTATGCGTCTGTGGAGATAAACTTAGGATGTAATAAGTAACTGTAGGTTACAGTGCGCCAGGCCAGCTGATCGGCTAATCCAACATCCCTGTCGATTTTCTTCTTTCTGAGATGTTTGGGCCTATATGTCAGTATAGTACTGCCACAAGTGATCTTCTAGCAGAGCTTAAGAAACTCAATTCCTCTTCAAGACACTTAATATCGTTGCTCATCCTGTCATTGTCCCATCCATTTGTGTTGATAAATCCAAATTCTTTGGATGTTTCATGGATGTAGTGGTTTGTTTACACCCAGGGGAAATTTATTTCCATTTCCTGATTTATTCTACTTTTTCTTGACATTGTGCTTTGCTTTTAAGAGGACCGGTATGTTATAACCCCAAGTATAAAAGAGAGACATGCGCAAAGGTGTCCGAACGACACTTGTGTAAATTTGCTTACGTGCAGCCTGGACAAGCAGAATTCCAGATTTCGATGAAAAGATTGATACCACTCCAATGTCTGCCAGTAAGCTTGGCATAAAGACTGGAAACAGTGGGAAACAGCTAGCCTGTCTCTGTCCAAAGGTAACAAAATCCATCTACCAGCACGTTATGTCTTGTTTAATTCGTACAAAAACCGAAGCTGTACAAACCCTGTAATAAAAGCAAGAGAAGCAAATATGTGGAGTTTATTTATAACCTGAGCCAATAGCCCAGGGTTTCTTTCTAAATCTTACACACCTCTGATGATCCCATCTGCATACTGAATGACCCGATACAGGCCCTGGCCCTAAGGTTGAGAAACTCTGCTCTGGCCCCTGGCCTATGCAGAAAAGCTTGAAAAACAAGTACATCCTCTGCATTCCCAAAGATATAAGCTTACTTTTTTTTAAAATGACAAAAACTTAAGCTGTATGCTAGCAAAATGATTGCAGCTTTACAGAGTGGATCGTTGAGAGGAAAGTTAGTTGTAGAATAACTTATTCATGTCACCCTTCACAGCAGATTAGAGGTAGGATCAGGACAGATTAGTGCAAATTGTTGCTGAACTTCCTGCATGCCCTCTGCTGTTTTTGGCTGCAGCGCAAACACTTGGGCAACCAACCTGTACAGTAATTATGGGATTTTTCTATTGTTTACCATGCCATGACACATTAATATGAAGTGTATCAACACAGCACCTGAAGCATGGGAGTCATGGAAACTACTTATCAGTGAAGGGATCCTTTGAAAACCTTATCAGCTGGAACACAGAAGGCTTTGTGAGCAGGAAAGTCTTCATATCAGACTAGTCAAGTTAAACACAGTTTTTGGTTGTATGATGACCAGGAAAAGGTGGAATTTCCACTGGGGAAGGGGCGGGCATGTCCCCTCACTTTTCAAAGAATCAGGTTGATTTTCTTACTAAAATCTCTTTGAACATTGTTCTCTTACTGTCCTGCGACCATGGGACTGACGAGAGAAGATCTCATTTAAGTCAAGTTTCAGTTGTTACCTTGCACTGCTTTGCGAATTTTAGCTCTGGGTTACACCTCTCAGGCTACATACAGGCTGCTCTACCTTGTTGGTGAAGGTTATTGGGGCTGTAAGCAGCCTGAAAGGAATATCTGCAGACACTATTTAGGGCTGAAAAGGTACTACCACCTCCTAGGCATCTTTTTCGGATAAAAAAAATAAAAAATGTTTTTTTAGTTAAAGTTGATATTCTCAGAGCAGACCCTTGAATAGAACGTAAATCAAAGATAAGGCAGTAAAGCACAGAGCTCCTTGTAGTAAAGAAACCAAACCTATGCCCTTGTGACCAGGTTGTCTTTATAGTAGTTTTAATTGTGTTTGCTATAATTAGTGTAATTTCACTGTAATTGTCAGATGAAACTAGTGAATGAGCGCTCTTATGAGAGTCTCATAGGCTACTTGCCATATTGATACAACTGTACAGACACAAAAAAAAAACTTGATTTATTTTGTGGTCTTTACAGATTTCATCAATTCCTGCTTTTGAAATTGGGAAATATGTTTGAGATCATCCACCTCATCTTTACCAGACGTGCGTCCCACCAACATAAAGAAATGTTTCCCAGTCAGCGAAAGCAACTTGGAAGGAAATGACTAAGCCACCCCGAGTCATAGTTACCCATTGGCTAGGTACACGGTAGCACCTGAGAGGGTGGTGGCTTTGTTGTGATCCAAAGTCCAGCTCCGACGGTGTGTCACAACATCAGCAATATGCTTAAAGTAATTCCCACTCATTTTCCTTGGCTTATGAAGCATTATCAGGCGGTAATGCGTGTGCTTACATTGTTAACGACAGCAATTAGGTCGTCATTGCTTAGCAGGATGTTACACCAGGCAGGATAAAGGCACACAGTCGCTCTGCTTGAGCTTTTCTAATCATATGTTTGTGTACATTTTGTCTCTAAAAGTTCCATTAGCAGTGATCAATCTAAACTCAGCTAAAAGTAAGCAACCATATTTTTAGGCACATACCATTCATTATCCTTAAACTGTAACTGAAGTTACATGCGTATAGTGCCTTAGTCTAGTTAGTAACATCCACATTCATTTTATTTATGATACAATATATCACATTATATTTGGTCAGGTGTTTTTAGAGATGTTTTATGCTCAAGGGCAGAAACCCACAAGTTAGTGTGCTTTGAATAAACAGGATAGGATAAACCTAGGCTTTAGTTATTAATTAGCTGCTGTGCTGTGTGGAGGTAATAGTATCCAGTGACTTACCTGAGGGCTTGAGCGAGGCATTTAGGATGAGGACCCACAATAGGAGTGTTGGCGTCATTGTCCAAGTGCAGACAGTCACTGTAACGGAGCAGATGGGTGCTCCGATCAGGCTTTATGCTGTCTACCTGCATGCTGTGCTGCTCTTCCTGCGAGGCCACACCTTCGCCGTCCTGGACCTGTCACAGCTACTTCCTCATTGACAGCAGCACACTCACAACCGGCCTGGACACGCCCCTCCTGAATGCAGGAAGAAGAACTTTTTGTGGTCAAAGCTTAACTTGTAGTCTCCCACATTAAGTTCATGACATACTGTAGTGTCAGTAGTAATTTAGACAAATAGATTACATACATTTCCTACTTTTTTGCTGGCTGAAATTCTCACCGCTTTCTTTTTTTGCATAAAAGCCATATATATCAGCAGTTTGACACATCCTGTGTTGTGGCTGACTCACAGCACTTAAACCATTAGGTAATTTCCACATAACATCACTTGTCACGCTGCCGTCACCATCTCATTAAATGTCACAACCATTGCCAAATAAAGACACTAAAATTGAGCCCCATCTGCAGCGGTTTGGATGCGCCTTCCCCTGCCTCTCTGTCCCTCACCCACTCAGCACGTGCTTGGAGTCACAGCAGAGACAAAGTGTCGGAAGACAATAAGGCCAATGTGCATGCTCCCTCAGGGGCATACCAAGACAATTCAGGACACAGATTAGTGTGTGGCTCAGTAGGTGGGGCATAGAGGAGTTAAAGTAACACTGTGACAGTTTTATATAAATAGTGTCAGGTTTGCTTTCTTGTCTTTGGTACATCAATAGTGATTCAACTTAAAGTCAGACACTCGGTGCCTTGTTGATTTTTCTGTGTAAAAGGAAGAGGCGCACAGGAAGTACAAACGTTTGCAGTTTGATGATCAGAATAATATTGTTCCACTGAAAGAGCTTATGGGTTGATTGACAAAGAAAAGAGCAGCACACACAGAATCCCAACAGAAATTCTAAGGAAAAAGAATCACTGAACACACTAGAATAACAAATGATCTGTAGTGCTGCTTCCTGCCTGGTGAGAGTCTGTTGTATCATACATGGAGTAAACATAGCCAACATTGGATTAGTTATATGTCAGATATAACCCTGCGTCATTAATGTAAACTTTTGTTTATGCCGTTTCATGATACTCCATGACCTAACTGAACAATTGCCTCTCTGTGAGTGTGGTGACCACACTGCATTCAAATGGTAAATGGACTTTTACTTAGCCAAACTTTTACTTTTCCCAAAGCGCTGTAACAGTAATCTAAGCTCTAACAGTAGTCTAATTCACCCATTCACACACACATTCACACACCAATGGGGACACAGCTGCCATGCTGGCCTCCACCGGGGGCAACTTAGGGTTCAGTGTCTTGCCCAAGGACACTTCGACATGTGGACAGGAGAAGCCGGGATCGAACCACCAACCCTGGGGTTAATGGACAACCGCACTACCCTCTGAGCCACACCCACCCGAACAATTGCCTCTCTGTGAGTGTGGTGACCACACTGCATTCAAATCCACAGTCAGAATCTCTGGTCTCTTACTTTGCACTCTTGGTGAAAACAATGCATCTCTAAAATGAATTCAGAGGCTATGAAAATCATCCTTGATACGGGTTCTTAAAGGATACAGTTATCTTACAATAACACTGACATGCGCACACGTAAACTGAAGGAGCTACTGGCTGCTGTAGTCAGTTCTCCTCTTCATACTGGCTGCAAAGAGAGCCCCTCCTACTGTAATTCCTATGTAAGTGATGGAGGACAAAATCCTTGTTCTGTGCAAAGATGCATTGCAAAGTTCAGCTGAAGTTAATACGAGGCTTCAGCAGTCTGAGTTCAGTCTGTGTGAGTGTGTATCTTCCAACAACAATTCCCATTGTATTTGTAATAACAAGGCTAAGAGTTGTCATGCTAGCAGCTCTGAGAGGCTGTGCTAAAGTACAGCAGTGCTTTGAGCTTAACGGCAATGACAATTAATGATAAATGGCAATGCTAACATTTGGCAGGTATAACACACACACATAACATAACAAAGCACCATTTGATATTACTACTGTATCTCATGTGGCGTGATAAGGAGCCTGATGATGAATAATTTTACATCTTTCATTGAGA
>LKNJ01006592.1:0-42236 GCA_002120245.1 Maccullochella peelii
TAGCAGACCAAAGTGACAAGGAGGCACCTTCACGCAATACAAAGTTAATGGAGAGCGATGAATTGTTTTCCCCTCTGGTGTGAGTGGGGCTAAAATGTGCTCTGTCTCTATACAGACACCCATTGTAGTATGAACAGTCACAGAGCATGACAGAGAAGACAAGAGGCAAGAGAAGGCAAAAAAAATGTGACATGCTAGTCTTTCTGTCGAGATCTTATGAGATTTTTGTGACGGAAGCTAATTTTTGTTCCCGGCGCCCCATGTCTGCTGACATAATTGGCAACATAAACTATTTTGACTTTAAACTACAGTGTCTAAATTAGACAGAGACAGAGTCTGCAGTCATGCTAGCAGCTCTGTGAGGCTGTACAGTGGTGCTTTGAGCTAAATGCTAATATCAGTATGCTAACATGCTCATGTTAATGCCGCGCTCATGCCTTATGGGATGAACAAGCCTTCAGAAAAATCTTTTTTTCTGGGTTTTGTTTCAGTTTTCCAGTTGTAATTTCCACTGCGATATTGCTATAGTCACGTCAGAAACTGGCATGAA
The DNA here is from genome assembly GCA_002120245.1 of Maccullochella peelii. Taxonomy (NCBI): domain Eukaryota; kingdom Metazoa; phylum Chordata; class Actinopteri; order Centrarchiformes; family Percichthyidae; genus Maccullochella; species Maccullochella peelii. The sequence continues at coordinate 551 of LKNJ01006592.1, forward strand.
CGTGGCATTAGCAGGTATATTGTTTGTCATGTTCACCATCTTAGTTTAGTGTGTTAGCATGCTAACATTTGCTAATCAGTACTAAACACAGAGTACAGCTGAGGCTGATGGGAATGTCATTCGTTTTGCAGGTATTTAATTATAAACCTACCATACAACGTATTGGACAAATATTCATTATTTAATTCTGACCTGATGATGGCGCTAGATTAAAAGTCATGGAATCACCAAAGTGATTACAATTCATTCAAAGGGACCATGCATGTCTGTACAAAACTTCATGGCAATCCGGCCAATATATCCAGGTATTATTTAGTCTGGGCCAGTGGTGGACCGACCGACTGACAGACATTGTCATTCCTAGAGCCATGCTGCTAGCAGGCAGACAGACAAAACCTTTGCTATCTCTATGTCCATTTCTCTGAGGAAAAAACAGACAAATTAATTCCCTTCCTTTACTGTCTATGGCAGTGGTCCCCAACCTTGAGGTTTGAACCCTCTGAGAGGGCGCAAGATAAATCTGATCATTAATAAGATAATTCAGGTGATGTCACCAAGCCTTGGGTAGGACCCACTGGTCTATAGCATACCAGCATTTCACAGCACAGAACATGCTGGAATAGGGCAAGCAGAGCCTGGAGGTCTGTATGAAGCAACAGGAGGTTAGACGTTTTGTGCTATCTGATTTGACCAAACAGAGCTGCAGCACACTCACTGTTGTGGACAGGCAGCACATGCAGTTTGTCAAATCAAAAGCCAACTTTATCTTCAGTGAAGCTTTACACTCCAGTCCAGTCCTCTTCTTCTAGGGGCGTTTCTGCCGATTTTGGTGCCCATCAACAGATCTTTTTTGGCCAAATATTATAATGATATTTTAGTTTAATTCAACAACACATGTCAATTATTACCTTTACATGCGCACTAGTCCCTCATGACTAATGCTGGTTTTAACCATATTCAGGATATGATATGGAACATAAGAAACCTGGTTATTAATATAGCTGTATGACTATCATTATCCAGGTTACTAATCATCTGTACAGGAGTTTTCGACTACTCAACACCCCAGTCTGTTCTTTCTGTACTTAGGCGCAGGATCAGTATCTGACTTTCATTTTCATTTCATTTTCTGACCATTTTTTATGATCCAATATTTATTTTTATTATTTATTTACATTATACAGCTTACAGTGCACACTTTCTGAAGAGAATTAGTAAAGCAATTTCGATATGTTTGACCTTCCACATTAAGAAAATATAACCTGCATAATAGCTTTCCCTTGATGGCTTCCTACTGTATAATATTTGTATAGCATTTCATCTAATATCCAGAGGATGTCAAGATGGATCTACTGTGGCAGGAAGGTCTGGATGGGATTTAGACAGACTCTTCATCCTCAGCATGAACAAAATACTGCAGCAAATGTTTAGGCACTTTAGAGCAGCGATTCACCTGCAAAAAGTCAGTGAAATAGACACAAAATAACCCTTATTTCTCATTGCAGTACTGCTCAAATTGCTGCTGCCCTCATGACTTAAATACATGAACAATGTCCCGGTTATGTGTCATCCCGGTTTTGATCATATCATTATGATGTTCACATGGAACATTAATAACCACCTGGTTATTCATGTGGCTGTATACACGATGCTTAATTAAATGAACCGCATAGGTCATGAAATAAATGGCAGCATATACAAAGTCAGCCTGCAGACTCCTCTCAGCATCCGGTGTTTAGAGCAGTGTGAGCTGTGGTTTTATTTAACAATGAAATACATCATTGGACATCAGCGTGACAGACTTCTAAAAGTATACTGGGTGTCTGAAAAAAATAAACATTGGCATCCCTCCATCTGATGGCACCCTAGGTGACCCCCTAGCTTGCCTATGACTAAACGGCCCCATCTTCTTCCATCTACTGAGACTTGATTGTGTGTGAGTGTGTGTGTGTGTGAGAGAGTGAGAGAGAGACACAGGCAGACAGACAGACAGACGTCACAGCAGCATAGCAGAGACAAACTGTGTATGATGCAGGACAGCCATGCTGGTAGTCACATGCCAAAGAGCTGCTCAGACACAACAGCCGTCCACCAGAGCTGCTCATATGATCTACTTTTTCACTACGTCCATTTCTTCCAGCACGACTGCCTGCATCACAAGTCTCGAGTCTTACTTTTCTCCAATGCTTTCTGGGTATATACCACTGACCTACTGGTCTTGGTGACTGAGAAATAGAAGCTTAGTGTGCTGCTGGGCTTATTCTAAATCGTTCTGAATCACAGCGTCAGCAAAATGCTTGATAAAATGGAAACACTCCGAGAGAAATTGTTTGGAAAATTCAAATTGTGTTTCCCTCAGCTGTGTAGTGACGGGAGGAATTCAAACAGGGAAGTGTAGGTAGTATTATGGTATCAGTAGGAACAGCACTATTTCTGGATAAAAGGGGAGACCAATAAAAGGTTAACAAATTTAAGTTACAATATTTTACAAAACCTTTTACATTAGGTCTGTTGTTTTTATCATCTCTTTGCTTCATTTTACAGGTCTGTAATTTTCCTAAAAGAAACTGTCATTTGGTACTACTTATAGTTAATAGAAAAGCTCAATTTAACCTCAAGTAAATATTCATTCATTATTCATTTATTATCAGAAACTTTATTCTCCATATTTGTTGAATTGTCCTCTTGCATTTGAACTAATTTCAGAATTTAGCTGTTTCCACTAACCAGCCACTATATATATATATATATATACACACACACACACACACACACACACAATCATTTCTTACAAGACAGGAATTTAAGGGTTCCTTCACCCAACCACACACAAACATCAGATTTCAGAGAGACTATTTCTTCAGCAGAAAGCAGTTCTAAAGGTAACAGTTGACAGCATATTCTGTGCACATTCCAGAGGATGCTGTGGATGTTTTTTTATGTCATTTTTCCAATGCTGTGGGCGCCACAAACAAAATTCCATTCACCTGCCTTGTATTGGGGTAAAAGCAGACATCTTGCATACCTGTAAAAACAACTGTGTCACAAAGGGCCTAGTGACTCAAAAGGTCCTCTTACTAATAGGCTCGAGATGAACTACGCCTTGCCTGCAAAGTGAACAAGATCAGGCGGCGACAGCAGCAGGGGCGGTGACAAACAGCAACAGTCAAGTCAGACAGTTTCCAGCAGCCTTCAAAAAATATACAGGAAGTCCCAGAAATATTTACACCCTGTTAGATCCACGTATCCAGATCCATGTAGTTATGGCTGAAATAACCATTTTTTATTATTATCTTCAATCACATAAGATAGGTTTGAAAATTTTCAGAAAATTTGTATTATCTACAAAATGTGGTGTTTGTGGTCCAAACTAAGAGCCAATCAGCTCTTGGTCAGGCGACAGCCAGGCATTTCCCATTATGCCCTGGGTCTTGCAGTTGGTGGAGAGCAGCTGTGGTGCCTGGCTCTAAAAACTGCGGCCACCTTGATCTCGTGAGGTTATCGTTGCTAACCTAACCAGCATGCATTGTGCGGCGATCACTGGCAATCGATTCCTCAAAGTCTTCATCAGTATATGGAGCAGGCTGAGGGGTCTTCAGAGAAAAAACTGGCTGCATGACTGGATACCACAAGTCTGGTCACTGGTCTGGTGTATTGACTGTAGACAGTTTGGGCCTTTTTATGATTAAATGAGGTCAGAAGGTTACTGAAGAGGAGCGCAGGATAGAGGAGGAGGGGCACACTGATCATTTTGAACATTTAACCTCAGATCAGTGGTCCCTGTCACAGGATCAATCAGGGTTTTGTGTGAGGATATGGCACAGTGACTCACTACAATTAATGTAAATTCTCATATAGTTTCCGAGGGAACCTTTATTCATAATTATATAAATAATAAATCTGAATATTTGTCTAATATATTTGTTTGTACGTTTCTACAGCACTAATTCCATCATTAGAAGCTGGTCTTAATAACAGAGCAAGTGGTTTCACTCACTTAATAATTCTAGTCTTTGTACTTTCTACTAGTGTTTTCAGTCAGTGTTAAGCTCCTGTCAATGAAACTCAACACTTCCTGCACAGATGCTTCACATTAAAAGTCGAGCTGCAACAATTATTTCTGATTGTTGATTAGTCTGCGGACTCTTTTCTCGATTAATCATTTTGTCTATAAAATGTCCGAAAATAGCGAAAAATGCTCACTATCATTTCCCAGAGCCCAAGGTGACATCTTCAATAGACTTGTTTTGTCCGACCAACAGTCCAAAAGCCAAAGATAATCAGTTTGACATGTATGACAAAGATAAGCCTCAAATGCTCACATTTGAGAAGCTGGAACCAGCGAACGCTTTCTGTCTCATTAAAAACTTTCAGGAGCCCAAAAGAAATACAAGTAGCTGCCTATATTAGTAATCAGCCTTTATTTGTGCATCCTGCAGACTCTATTATTATTTGTTATTAATACTGGCCTTTTGATTGAGAACTTGCAGTAGGAAGTATAGTAAGGTTGGAGAGTACATCCTGGTATTTGAAGGGGAGTAGACACATGGGAGCTGCCCACTGACATGCTGTGAAGATGTCTGGGGCTCTCTTTAAAAAACACCTCACAAATACATAGTATCATTTAAAAAAAAAAAAAAGTCTCAGTCAGTTCCTAAAACAGGTGGCCACAGTAGTATTTATCAAACAAACAGGATGAAATAGTGCATTTATTGGGACTATGTTGGGTGGATGAATCCACATGTGGTGCTATAGTGAGTATTTGGGGCAGCAGGACGGTGTATGTGGGATTGAGTCCAAATAAACTGCAGTGTGTGTTCATGGTGATGAAGGAACATCAAGGGGGTTGAAAGTTGAGAAGCCCTGGCAGATGAATAATGAAAAGGCCAGTTCACATTTAAGGAGGCTGGGAGGGAAAAAACAAATGGTCATGCCTGGACTGTCTGCCACGGCTTGATTCCCTTCAGTTCTCCAGTTCTCTCCTCTGCACCTGCATACTACACATCCTACTGTATGGCATTGATACGGCAATGATGACGACATTCACAACACCTGATAAAGCCAATATCTGATTTTGTTTGCATGTACAAAAGCAGCACGATGTCCTCAAGTTGTTGTCACCTAATTTAAGAGGACACCACACACACATACATGGGATCTCTCTGTCCATTTCTCTATCTCCCAATTCAATTTATTTTTTTCAGTTTTTCAATTCAATATGCTTTATTGGCATGAATGTCACACAATATTGCCAAAACGTCTCTCTCTCTCACACACACACACACACACACACACACACACACACACACACACACACACACAGATCCAAATACACTCAAACACACAATGATTTCACTACTTGGCTGTGTGCCCCTGGAGGTCCAGGGCTTTGTGTCCTCTCAAAGCAGGCACGAGAAGGCCGACTGAAACACCCTGAGGCCCTTAACCATGACAAACAGAAGGTGACAGGGGAAGGACGAAGAAGAGAAGAGAAGAGAAGAAAAGAGAAGAAGCTTGCTTTGTTTAAGATCTCCATCCTCTACTTTTATTAACTCCCAAAACTCCAGTCTGCAAGCAGGGAAAAACAATAACCTGGAGGCAGGAAACAGTGCAACTGAATTTCTTTCATCAGGGCTCGGATGAGGAGAGAGGTGAAGGTAAAAATAGTCAGCTTCTCTGACCAGGGAGGAGTGATTTGGATAACAAGCTCAGAGAACGCTGACCCACATACTGTACAACGAAGAAAGGAAATGAGAGAGAGAGAGAGAGCGAGAGAGAGAGCGCTAAAGGCTAAGAGTATGAAATGGATTGAAGGGTGTAATCCAGGTGGAGGTGCTGGAGGCACAGTTATAGCTGTTTATGCTGTCATTTGATTTGTCCGATGATTAGTTTTGTGTGAATTCAGTTATTCAGTGTGTTTAGGATTGGGTTCTGACAGCTGGTTCCACTTTGGATCCATTTTCAGCTTGGCAAAATACCCACATTTTCTAAGCTCTAAGGTAATGAACCTCCAATCAAGTCTTTTTTTTCTTCTCGGTCTTTTTTATTAGCATAGAACAAGGCAGACATCATTCAGGCAACATCCTCCTGTTCTAAGGTTCAATGTGGTGTTCCACAAGGATCAATGCTTGGGCCACTTTTGCTCTGTGCGTACATGCTGCCACTTGGTCATATCTTCAAAATACAATATAAATAGGCTGATGACACACACATCTTGTTGAAAGTCCATCATTGGAATGCCAAGAAAATCAAAATGTGTTTGTTTGCATGCGAGTAAACTTGTGTGTCTGATGTTTATATTTCGTCTGTAAAGTATGTCAAGAATCCTGATGGGTTGTTGCACTTAGGGCTGCAACTAATGATTATTTTGTATTACAGATTAATCTGTTGATTATTTACTTGATTAATTCATAAATTGTTTTGTCAATAAAATGTCAGAAAATATGTGAGTCCAAGGTGACAGCTTCAAATGTCCTGTTTTGTCTGAGCAACAGTCCAAAACCTAAAGAGATTCAGTTTACTGTGATATAAAAAGGAGAAAAGCAGCAAATCTTCACATTTCAGAAACTGACACAGCATTTTTGCTTGAAATATTACTATTCATCAATTATCAAAAATGTCTGACTTATCAATGAATCGAATGATTGTTGTAGCTCTAGTTGCGCTACAAATAAACTGAAGTAAAAATTGTAGCAGGCTTGTCAGTTTTAGTTGGCGCTCCATAACGTCTTTCCCTGATTAAATAATACATGTCACTGGTGGCAGATTTAATCAGCTGTAGATAATTAGCATTTATGCCATAAATGACTTGCCCAGTGTCTAAAGGGTCTGTCTTTAGGAAAAGAACACCAGTGGACTGTGTGTTTTTGTTTGCCTGTTGAGAAGGGTCACAGACAAAAATGGACCCAGTGCCATAAACACATTCTGTGTCAGAGGTGATTATGTGAAAATCCCATTTATTTTCCTGAGTGAAATCATGTTGGTACTGTAAATCTATACTGGGGCAAGGCTGACATCATATTAGATCATGTAGCTTATGAGGTGTAAGGGAGCAACTGGAAGCAGGACGGCATGCAGGACAGTGCAAGGTGTAGTGCTCTGTTATGAGGGAGGGGAACAGTTGATGGTGTTTTACCTGTGGCTGCAGTATCAGGATCCCTGCCTTGCCGATCTGCTTCTAGCCATTGGTACAAAGCTATGGACGAGACACATGCAGAAAAACATGTAACAAAAAACAAAGAAAAAAGAATGCAATGTCAAAACAAATGCACACAGAAAAGCAAATTAATAAATGCATGAGAATGAGTAGAGCAGGAGTACACACTATCAATAACACAACAGAGAACGGCGGCATGGCATTTAAGACATAACACATGGGCTTGAAAGAGAGTATTAGCATTCTGAACTGGCACTTTTTACTTTCAGTGTATTTTTATTAGACACTGAACCACCAACAACCAGTGCAATTATTACAAATGGCCTAATAAGGAGGCAAAATCAAATGTCACAAAATTCAGACACATGCAGCTTGTTAGATACAAGTGGGTCATCGTATGCAACCCGTGACATTCCCTTCTGTCTCTTTTTAATTAATATTTGGTCTTTCGGGAAACAAAAAGTGCCAATACAGAGGCGCTCACTCACTAAAAACGTTTTGATGCATGTCAGCATGAATAATGGAGCTGTGAATGAAGCAGTAGCTTGTGGTTTAGTGTTAGTGAGCGGCAACCTCTTTGGAGTCAAACCAAGCAGCAGCATTTGCAGAGCAACAAACATTTACAGGACGTCATAATTAGATCTCAGTCAACCTCCAGATAGTTTCCAACAAAATAGAGACCACAGAGATGACAGTTTGCATCTGGGAATGTGACAAACTGAGAAGTGTGCAACGAATGAGAAGGAGGGCAGTGGAATAAGTGGATTTTTCCAACAAAAGGGGAAATCTAGGTAATGGATAAAAGGGGTCCTCCAGTGATTTAGCACCACACTTCCATAAAGTTGGGTCACTAACAAGAGACAGACAAAACAAGAATGGTTAAAAACGGAACCATATATGCTGACATATCATGAGTTTTAGTCCCTAGCATGGGTCTACACCAAATCTTAAATTTGCAACTGGATAGCATCTTTTGTTAATACACTCCCGGCCTGGCTTTCTGTTATAAATTTGTAGTCTCTGAGCCCAAGCCGCATTTAACAAAGGTTAGGCTTTCTAGGATTAATGCTGATGTTGGCCCTACCTGTGACTGGTGTCGTCAGGCACCTGCTACCCACGCCCATACGTTTTGGTCGTGCCCTTCTTTGCACAATTACTGGTCAGAAAATGTTAGCACCATATCCCAAACCATCAAAACCCCAGTTTAACCAACTGCTCTCACAGCCCTGTTTGAAGTCCCTCCCCAACTCTGTCACTCCCAAAATATAAAGCAGACTTCACAGCCTTTGTGACAGTCTTAGCCAAGCGCTTAATGCTTGTACAATGGAAATCTCATGCTCCCACTCTCATTTCACATGGATTAGGAACATTTTTCACGTACTTAAATTAGAGAACATTTGGTATACTGTAGGGCTTCATCTGACAAATTTGAGGTCCCTTTTCTACCTGTGCTGGGGAATTGGTATGCCCTACTATCTCAGATTGACAGACATTCATGCCATATTCTGAAGTGTGTTGTACTACTACTTTGTTGTGTTGCCATTTGAGTGGTGACCTAGCTGTTGTTGTGTATCTTCTTATTTACTATTCTCTGATTTGTTATATTTACATGTCTTTTTTTTTTTTTTAAGAATGTATTTATTTGTGTTAATGGTTGTATATTTGTATCAAGGACACTTTTGTATAGATACAGTATACATGTATATGTGGGTGTATATATTCTAGTGATACTCTATTGATATGTGAAAATCCAACGTGACCTTGAAAACCCAATAAACAAAAGTGTGAAGAGCAGGGTGCTTTACACTCATGACACTGCTTGTTAGATATCTTAATCCAAAGTGCCTTGATACAGTTTTGAGAAAGGTTTTGATATGAATCCCAGTGTCGGCCGTGTACACACTCTGTACAGAACTATGACTATGATTTTAGGGTCATTATAATAACACAAATATATTTTGATGCGGGTGGTAAATTCTTAAAATAGACTGAGAAGTGCACATTCTGTCCAGGTGTGTGTGTTGCTTTCTCTTATACACACATACTGGTGATCTTTATGACAGACACACACACACCTCGCTATCAGTGTTATGTAACTGTGGAACATTTAGTAAGTCTGCCATCTCTGCAGTTTTCTCCTCACTGTGATTCTTATCATTCAGCTCTTCCTGTCTGGGACAGCTCACTTACAGCCTGCACACATGTTCAGGTACTGCCGTTTGTTTCTCTGCCTGAATCTGCAGTACTCAGCACTGCACTATCGTCCTCAGGGATCAATTTGGTTACACATTTACGTTTAAAGTAGTCGACTCTTCACCAATCACATCTCTGAAAGAAAAGATGTACTTTCTGGATTTGCTCAAGAATGCTGAAAGCAAGAGTAGTCACTGTTCCACCCATGGACTTCTAGTACTATCACAATGTATATGAATATAAACATGTGATATATGTATCCAGAGTTTAGACTCTTTTTTCAAGTAAAACTTCCTGTTGTTTTTAAGTTACCTGAGATATGTAATCGATCACAGTGAATAATTAGTTAACTTACTTTTCTGCATTTCATGTCACATGGCATGGGAGTGTAGTTGCAAACAGGGACTACTGTAAGTTGATGAATTCGTAGACACTATAGTCGGAGAGTTCTTGAATGCACCACTGAGGAGTATTTCTAAAATGGTTCTTGCTTGAAACTGCAGTAGAGTCCTGCATCAGGTCGGGTACCCGTGGGTGCAAGGTGGGTATGAGTTGCCAAAATGGACCTGACCCAGTACCATATGAGAACATCACTTCAACAAAAAAGATAGAGTTGATTAAATCTTTGCATTACCTACATACATGAGTCTCTACAAGTAGTGTGCTGAAATAAACCAGTGGCTGGCTGCCAATTGAAGGGAGGAAACCAATCAAAAGTATAGGCGATTTTTACTTAATGGACTACAACATGCTAAACCACCGGTATGGTTCTCTCATTTCCATAACGACAATTCTGAGAGCATCCAAAGAATGTACAGCTCATCCTTTCCTGAGCTGTAGAAAGGCAAATATGGACCTATTCACATCCATAGATCAGTTTCATCATTCTACACAAGAGAGGTTCTTTTTTTTCCTCGCACGTGCTGACACCACAGTGTCTGCTGTGGTGCATATACTGCTGCTCAAAGCACACCGCACTTGATGGATTCAGTATTGATGCTACTGATGTTCTTCCAACTCTGTCCTGGTAATCCATTTTACTGGTACACAGGGATTCAATATAATTTCAATAATCAATTATAATACATCTCATGTGCAGAGTCAAACAACACTGAATGAATCTACTAACAAGTACTGTGTCTTTATCAAAGCCTGATATCTCTTCTTCTGTGCCATAGAGCTCCATTGTTGTCCAAAAACCATGTTAACCATGAGCGCACACACTGGAGTTAATTTGGACTCAATCCCACACACACCGTCCTGCTGCCCAAATACTCACTAGAGCACCAAATGTGGATTCATCCGCCGCTGAAAACAGTCCCCAACAAACGCACAATTTCCTCCTGTTTGTTTGATAAAAACTATAGTGAGCAGCTGTTTTAGGAAATTACTGAGCCTTTTTAAAAAATGAAACTATATATTTAAATTGAAAGATTTACATCTTCAGTAGGAACCAATGGGCTTGGAGCTGAGAGCCACAGACAGGAAGTCAAGAAAGTACTGACTTCCTGTCTGTGGGGCGGCTGTGGCTCAGGAGGTAGAGCGGGTCTGTCTCCCTCATGTTCACGTGTGTCTCATACAAAGTGCCTTAAGAAATCATCGGTGTGTGAGTGTGTGTGTGACTTGGTGAATGAGTGGCAAAAACCTTGTAAAGTGCTTTGGATAAATGCAGCCATTTACCATTTTACCATCTTACTGAGAGACGCACTTACGCACTTTTGGTTTTAGTGTTTTAATGGGATCTGTTGAAGTAAGAACTAGAACTATAGAATATCGCCAGCCTTATTCTTTTGCAGCTTTGTATTTGGTTCATTTAAAGTCACACTGTCAGCTGACTGTATGAAGTGAAGTCAGACTGACATGACACATGGATTTTTGGTGACAGGTTAATCTGTTTCCTTCTAAATAAGTATGAGCATCAGTCCAGACAGGGCACATGAAGCATGACCACTTGGCTATCTGCCTATGGCAACACCTGTCTCCTTATATCCATAAGCCCTTGTGTTTTGGGGTCATTTCCTATAGTTGGCTTGGCTTGGAGCAGCACCCGTCTGTCTCCTTGGACTGTATCAGAGCAGGATCTTCCCTCCGCAGCTCGACAAGACAGAACAGATGAAACAAAAGCAATTACGTTGGTGAGTCAGTGTTAGTCCCAAACCCCACGACCCTGTGGGACTCTGTACTGATGCAGAGGAGTAACTGTTTCCAGCCAGCTTCATATTTATTATAATACACTCATTACCACCGTCAAATCCCACTGTGATTTAACTCCCTGGGTTCCCAATTCAATTTAATCTGAGGTCATTTTTCATTATGATGGAGTGAGTCTTTAGCTTCAGCTCTGTTGTTGATGATTTGTCTCTTAGTATTGTTTTTTGTGCAGTTGTTTCTGTGGTTTTCAATCCAACCTACACAAATACAGATTTTGTATCTCATAAATAACAATCATGAGAATCTTAATTAAGCTGCACAGCTTTAAACCATACACAAAAAGACAACCACATAGGCTTGATATCAATAACATCAGACATGTAGCCATTCATGATCAGCACTGTGACTGAGCATTCATTGGATGTGGAATGGAAGTGATGAAGTTATGTGACTCAATAATAAATCCTACGTAAATTTAACTAACCCAGATACAACTTCATCATAAAACTGTTACAAACCCAATGCTATGAAATATCCCCATAACTAACCAAATAATCTGAATTAAAATGTTGCCACATACTGTGTGTAGAAAATGTACATAAAGATGAGGTGTGGAGAGGACGTCACAACAATTTCATAACCAATTAAAGACAAATCTAAAAGTTTTTGTATGAAAAAAACAAAAAAAACATGCATAAATGTATTGCACAGACAATTTTATGTTTTTTAAGTCGGGTCCAGGAGAACTATTATTGGACGTGGAAAGGACGATACCATGTGACCGTCTGCTTACAACCATTAAAACAAAACTGGAGCAAACATAAACTTTTGTTTTGTGAAATTGACAATCACATGTGCACATCTGTGTTATATGCACACATCACTTAAATAGCTATTTTACTGGATTCGTGATTTCAGTTTTCTGTGCATGTTGTGGGTTTTGCTGTCCGACCAGGACGACTTTGTGCTGGAGACACAATGTCACTGTCCGACCAATGTTTGATGGATAATCACACCTACTTACACAACCAAGAACCCCCCCCCCACACACACACACACACACACACACGTCACACATTTGAGCCTTGAGTCACAATTCAGAAACAGCCCATTTTATTTCCAGATTGGTGGAAGGCTTTTTTACTTCTTTAACTTTTATTTCCATCATCAGAGATGAGCCGTTTCCTCGTTCCTCGACTCCTCTTCTCTCACCTCATCAAGGTGTGAGTGTCTGGTTGCCATGGGATACCCTGGGACTGACTGACTTCTCACTGTTAACTGCATATGTGCCATGATTAGAAAGCTGGACAGGAGTAGCAACAGTAACTAAGGGGAGGCGTGGCAAGTGTTCATTGCAAAATGGTAACCAGGAACTAATGATGGTGCAATTAAAGAAAGAATTGTACAATTAATAATGGACAACTCAAACTTGCGTAGGTAGAAATCCATGATTGTGCGTTTTCTTTGCTTTTTTGTGTGTGCGCACACTCTGTTTGCTGCAGCAGTTGATGTTGATGAAAATTACACCCCTCCCCTCCTCTGTATTTCTGGTGACAAACATCAAAATAATGAGGTCATTTCCATCAATAGCCAGCACACAGCCAGCTCAGCCTTGCATGATACCCCTTGTCAGGGGTGGGGTATCATATGAAACACACTGCATCATTAGAGCCACAAATTACTTAATGCACCTCTAATTACATGCAATAGGCCCCAGGAGGATGTCCCCAGAATACATAAGAATACATATTGTAATAACTAGTATGTGAATGCACAAACATACACACACACACACACACACACTCTGTATATACACAGAGCGATTGTGAGGCAGCATCTCATTAGACAAAACATGTTAAAGCTCAGCCCCTTAGCAAGCACACATTGAGGGGAAAATGCCCAATTACAGCACACATGCACACACACAGACAAGAAACACAGAGGAACTAATCATATGTTGGCTGCAGACACTGATGCATAAAGTATGTGGAGCCTGTTGCCCTGCTAGACCGGGTGATCAGACGCTCTGCTCTAGGAGTGTAGGAGTGTGTGTGTGTGTGTGTGTGTGTGTGTGTGTGTGTGTGTGTGTGTGTGTGTGTGTGTGTGTGTGTGTGTACTCCCCAGTCAGGGAGCATGACTGACTGATGGGTTTTGTTGCCTCGTTTCAAGGCCCTGCAGATTCACATCACTGTGTATGTGCATGAGTCCTTTAGAAGCAGAGCAAGCAGACAGAAAAGCAACTCTGCAGTTGCCAGCTGACTGACAGGCTATACAGTTAGGGTTTCACCTGCAGCATAAAGGCACAGAAAGTGTGTATTCATGGCTTTGAAAGCAGGGATGTGGCCGTCATCACTCACAGTCCCCAAGCTGTGTATTTGTCTGTGGTATGGTTTAAGCCCCAAAAACACTGTATCCTACATTCCCCATAACGCATCTCTTTGTGTTCTTGTTCTCGTTTTGCAAATCTGTGGTCGCGTTGTGTCTTATAGTTTTACATCTCTTTCTGCTCGTCTGTTTTGTGTGTTTGTTGAGGTTTTGTGTCACTTTCAGGTCATTTGGAGTCTATTTGTAGTTTCCTGAAAGAAGTGTTGAGTTTTGTTGATCGCAGCTTAAAACTAATTAAAAACAAAACAAAACAGTGTAGTAGAAGCCATTGAATTTGTAACAGTATTGTTACAAAAGAGAAACTGAGAGCAGAGCAGCAGAGTGGTGATTATGACATGATTCTGTTGTTGGACTGTACTCTGAATTTTAATAGGACAAAAAAGGTACAGAACAGCATCTTCACCTTCAAAGTAATCAACTTGAAGCAAGGTTTTCCCCAAAGTGCAGGCCAACAAAGATAACCTCCGCAATGCTGTTACTTTCAGCTGTGTTGCCATACAGCAGCAGATAGGAAAATAAAATTCTTCATGGCTAAAGCATCACTACAAGTCAGCAGGAGTTGATCTACTGCTCCCATAATGCTCATCGATTTGGCTTCACCAACACATTCCACCACCCAGCAACACCTGCTACAAATGGGCAGCCGGCCTGGCCCCACACACACACGCACGCACGCACGCACGCACGCACGCACACACACACAGTCCAACCTTCTTCTCTCTTAAATGGAGCTAGAGCCCGCTGCACCGAGCTGGGCTGCCAACGCCTGGCACTGGCTGGGTGAGAGCAGCACCCATCTGTCTCCTTGGCAACAGGACAACTAAAGATGGGGGGCTGTTGTTAGGGTGGTGGGGCGGCGGCAGTTAACACATTCAAATCTCTTTATCGTTATGGATTATCCTTACATGACGGGGATCAGGGCTGCAGGGAGCCAAGCTGAGTCAGAATGAGAACACAGGGTCAGTGTGTGTGTGTACACACAATGGTCCAGTGTCCGAGTGCCTGGGCCAAGCTTGCTCTATCGGCCCTATTCAGCGTTCCATTGGCCGGCTGCAGGACACAACCGGGGGGGTGTCATCACCCTGTCAACACTGCTTTGTTGTTTGATTCACTTTAAGGTGACAAGGAGAGAGATGGCAGGAAGAAGAAGGAGCAGAAACGAGAAGGAGGTGGCGGACTCCTTTTCATTCAAGCACATGTTCTGGTTGCTCCCCTGGGTCCTTCCATCATGGGAGGCCTTTGTGTCCCCGCTTCATGACTCACTGTCACCTGACTGTATTAGCAGATTAGCAGCTGCTGTTTATCTACACCTTGTTATGAGCTCTCTGAGAACTGGCTGGTGAAAGGAGGACAGATAACTCTCACTACGCTGAATGAAATCAGTGATTGACACGTGTGGCAAACCAGGGGAAACAGCCAAGCCAATCCAGCACAGGAGCTGGGTCCCCAAGCTTAAGTTAGGGGAGGTGATAGAGGGAGTGTTCTACCCAGTGCAGGTATTGCAGCCTCTGGACACGTGGAATTGGTCACACCTGCAAGCCATCAGGTAATCAGGGGAGGCAGCTACTCACCAAGCTGCGACATATGAGAAGCAGTTTGGACAAAGGAGCCGCTAAGGTTTTTCGCTGATAGGCTGGCAAGAAGAGTATCGGCCCAGGAAAAACCAACCTGATCTTCCTTACTGGTGGGGGACCAGAGGAGTCCAAACAAGGGTAAATACAAAGACTCACCGCTCTCTCTGTTCTATTTCACAGGACAGTGGGACAACCCCGCATTGAAAAAGGTCACAGAGACAAAGACCCCAGGAGGGAGGAATCTTCTGTTAATGTTTGACCCTCTCCCCTAAATTCTTTATTAAAGGACACTTTTTGTTTATGTCATTTATATACTGTCTCCTATTTTATTGTGGATCTTGCCTCTAAGTCCTCTGGGTTGCCACACACCACGAAAGGAATGTTTACATTTGCAGGATAATAATGTATTGTCATGTCTACACTGAGGGATTTGAAGGGGAAAATGTGTCCATGTGTCCAGAAGTCCATTTATCCCTGTAAAGCTGCAGTTGCCACTGTGGCATGAGTCCAGCATTCTTTACTCATGACACAACCGTGTCGGCAGGCTGCCAGCATGCTAGCTGAAAGGAAGAGAAGAGCTCTGCTGTAGCTTCGCACACCAGCTCAAGTCCAGAAAAGGAAAAAGCCAGCAATTCTCCTTTAACCTGTTGCATCCTGATTTTTTTTCCCCATGAATTTGACGGAAATGACAATCGCAACATTTGACCTCCTCGTCTTCTTTTTAATGGTGAGTTGAAACTGGGCGGAGCATTATTGCCAACATTTGCCGCATGCCAAAATGTCTGCCTGTTCATTTTCTCACTTGACATCAATTCAATTTTATTAAAAATGAAGGCGCTTTTACTTTTAGCCCTAACAATCGCAACCACAGCCGCCATTTTCATAGGTTGGTGGTCCGTCCCTTTCTGTTACGTAGCCAAGAGGGCGACCACTGAGGGTGAGAGGTGTGCAGTGTTCCACACTCAACTTTCTGACCATTATGAGTACACCATCCGGGTACTAATAGTGCACTGCATTTTTCCATACTTGTCAGTGTGGACCCACTTATACACTCAAACTAGCAAGTGTAAGTACGTATGCAAATTGAGACACAGCATGAGGCTAATAAACCAAGGCACTCCAGCCAGAGTCCTACACTGCCACCTCTTCACCGGATAGTAGCTGTCTGAGCTGTTGCACGTGTGTAAGTCAATGGCAGCTGCTCTCACAGTAGCTGCGAGGCTATAACGAGAGCGATGGGAGAGTCAGTCCCTGCTGAGAGAAAAGCTACATAAGTTCATTATAGGACAGTCAGGTCTCGTCTGGCTTCACTGCATTCATCATGGCTTTTAAAAGTTCGTTTAGGTTCATGCAGATGTTCACAGAGGAATCTAGAAGGCAGACTAGGTTTGTCTTGTGGGTCTGGTCTTTCAAACAAGATGCTGATTCCAGTCTGTTTGCCCTTGCTGGATTTTCTTTGGTTTTGTGTTCCTGTCAATAAAACTCAACACTTCCTGCACAGTTGTTTCACATTAAAAGCCTTCCAGCAGAGCACAGTGCATAACCCAACCATTGCTGGTAAGTATCCATTTTTAAATCTGCAGGAAGTGTTTTTATTTATTTATGGCAGCTTGTAATGAATTCGCTCTGTTCTACTTTACTGCTTTTTTTTTCGTTAAGTTCTTGTCAGTAGTCGAATAATCTACAACTGCCCATCACAACCTCTCAGATCAAAGTGACAGAAACAGGAAATCCTGGTCCCAGACAACCTTTGGCATTTGTGATTGATAAATGACTTAAAGTGCAGGTATATAGTTTTCTTATTGTCAATCTCATGTTCAGACATTCAGTTAATGAATCTACTTCCAAGAACTGTGTGTGTATCGGCCTGATATATCCTCTTTCTCTGAGCTACAAAACTATTAAAAACACATCAATGAGCCACAACTATTGTTCCTTAATCACCATGAACAGTCACGTGCTGACACCACAGGGTCTGCTGTGGTGCATATACTGCTGCTCAAAGCACACCGCACTTGATGGATTCAGTATTGATGCTACTGATGTTCTTCCAACTCTGTCCTGGTAATCCATTTTACTGGTACACAGGGATTCAATATAATTTCAATAATCAAGTATAATACATCTCATGTGCAGAGTCAAACAACACTGAATGAATCTACTAACAAGTACTGTGTCTTTATCAAAGCCTGATATCTCTTCTTCTGTGCCATAGAGCTCCATTGTTGTCCAAAAACCATGTTAACCATGAGCGCACACACACTGGAGTTAATTTGGACTCAATCCCACACACACCGTCCTGCTGCCCCAAATACTCACTAGAGGACCAAATGTGGATTCATCCGCCGCTGAAAATAGTTCCCAACAAATGCACTTTTTACTCCTGTTTCTTTGATTAAAAACTACAGTGAGCAGCTGACAGGGTAGTTAAGTCAGGGAGCATTGAGAGACAGACTAACACATTGTTGGTTTTGGTCTTTTTATGAGATTTGTTAATAAAAAACAGTATAATACCAGCCTTATTTCCAAATAATTCATACATTTTTTAAATGTGTTCTTTTCCATTAGTTCTGGCTTGTTAAATGCTTATTCAATCACCTGCAGAGTAATGGCAGTCTGTTTGTCTTATTGACAACACCTCTATCCCAAACCAATTCCATACTGATCCTTGTAAGAACACATCAGTGAAACTTCATTTGTGAGCGGGCTGGTAAAGTAGCGGTAAGTACTATGCGAGTTTCCATGTACACCTTTCAAAGTTCATCAAACTGTGTGTGTGTGTGTTAGGAAAAAGCGTGGAAAAACACAATAAAGCTAAATGCTTTCAAGACTGGCAAGCTGACAGTCAACATAAATGACTGCATATAATTAGAGGGAGAAAGGATGAGAGTAAGTCAGTGGAGGGGGGTGCAGAGATGTTGGGCACTCTTTAGCCTCATCAGCCCCCTTCAGCGAAATATTTGTCTTGCTTAAATGCTCACTTGTCTCCATGGCAAACCCTGTGCATTCTGTAGCACAAAGAAAAAGACTAAAGGGCTGCTGGTAATGAAGGTTACGTCATCCCATTTGTACCCAGGTGCATGTTAATTGCATTGCCTCTGAACAGGCCCCTCAGCTCATCACACAGGGCCACCTGAGTGAGAAATCCAGGGCCGGTGAGGGGGCTTGAAGTGTAAAGGAGGCTGCTTGGAAAGGAAATGAGCAAGAGATAAATACAGAGATAGAATGACAGACACAGACATGTTTGTTCAAATGGCCCTAAGGATGAGCAGGACATTGAGGACAGTTGCATAAGCTACTTCACCCATACATCCCATACAGCAGCCTTCAAGCAGGAGGACTGATATGATGTGAATGGAGAGATGAAAAGAAAAAAGAAAATAGTGGGAGCAGATGAAACTCACAAGAGGGAGTTAAAGCTGAAGATGACAAAGTTCTGGAGCGATCAGAGCCAAACGTGATGATTCTACTTGATTTAGGTTAGCTTCAAATCAGACTTTTTTCTCCTGACAGAACTTTACACTATGCACTGAGTAAAGTTTATGCTATGGAACATAAGATATCATTACACTACGCAACATCTAACGCTCAGCTGTTGAATTTAACTCTGGAACAGGCCGGTGCAATGTTGGATTCTTTATTAAATACGAGTCTGCATCAGTGTAATCCAACAGAGACCGCACAGTCATCTGCTGCTCTATTAAAGTCAGTTTCCATTGCTCTCACTGGGTCTTGTTTGTTTGTGTTCTTGTATAAACACGTGTAGTGCCGTCCAGCTGCCTCTCTCTGATAGACTGGCCACTGAGCTGGTAGTGCACTAAGATCACGCCCCGCCACCACCATTGTCATATCAGGTATCAGCGATCATTAGTATGCTGTTAATAATACGTCAAGGCCACTTGGAGAGCAGAGGGAAAGTGGGCGGAGGAGGAGCTGGGGACATAAATGGAACGCACATGCCCTTGTACACTTTCAGCCCAAACTACATGGATCAACCGCCAGTTGTAGTTTTAGCGCTATACTGCTTTTTACAAATCATCAGAAATACCTGCAAACTCATTTCAATGAGGCAACTGCATCAGTTACTGATCGAGAAATTTCTGTTTGTGATCTGTATCATAATTTTCATAATTATTATTGCTAAGGGTTTATGATATCTTGCAAAACAGCAATTTTTCCATGTGTTTACAGATAATGTTGGGAATAAAGAAATCACACAAGCTGAACAGTACAACAATCAAAGTATTGACTTCAATTAGTTATGAAGTAGGCAAGTGAACCTATATCAGAAAAATTAAAACTAAAAAGGCAATTTCTTCCGTAATTTTCATACAGATGACAATGAGCTCATTAGCTAACTCCAGCACATTTATATTGATGTGTAAACTGAAATGCTGATTCATGTGCATTGTCCCTGGTAAATACATAAATATGCAAACACTTTATGATGTTCCTTTAATGCCCAAAATATTAGAGCTGATACAGATCTTTCAACCTCACCATCAAAACAGCTACAGGAAATGTGTGTATGGATGTATACAGTATGTGTTTGCATAAGAGTGTGTGTTTAGTGTGTGTGTATGTATGTATATAAATACATATCTGTGTGCTGCCTTGACGTTAACCACAGAGCTACACTGGAGCATAGGGATCCCGCTCACTGGTGCATTTCATGCAAATATCCAATCTGCTCATCTGTCAAAAAAACATCTGTCCACACGCTCAGAAACAGCTGTGAGCACTGGACCGGTGCATAGGGGACAGTTTCCATCCAAAATCTGAAGAGTGACTATTCTTACAAAATGTCAAAGCACAACACCTAAATCCACTTCATTTTGTCATGGACTGTATACAAAGATTCCTACTGTCAATGTTTAAAAAACTTTTTCCTTCTGTGGTTCTGGAGGAGAATATAACCCTGATTATGTCACACTGATGATGCCATCTGGGTCATCTCTGCTTGGGCTTGGAGACTAATGTACACACAAAGCCTGTGTTACAGATTGGGTGTGTGGAGTTCGAAAGATATAAGCCATTTTAAGGCAGGGGGGGTTTGACAAAAAGATGCCATTTGTTGCATTATGGAAAATGTTGGATCCAGTGGGTTTGGAACTTCACCAAAGCTAGAGGCTAAAAGTAAGAACATCTCAGCCTCTGCTGCTTCGATTTTAATCATTCTTTTTTTTTTAGTTAAACATAAGAATAAGTACTACTTTAGAGCAGTCTATCCCAAACTTAGGGTTGCGACCCAAAATGGGTCATGGACCCATTTTTATTAGGTCAATTGTCAGAGTTAAATGCATAACAATGCTATGATATGTGAACTCATACGCTGGTCTGTTCAGATCAAATGCTGTGTACTCATAGAACACATGTACTCATAGAACTGAAGTTACATCCAGTAACTACTTTTTTTGCTAAGCTGGTCTGTTCAGCTGATATACTGTGTGCGGTGTGTTTGTATTAACCTAGTTAGTGTGTATGTGTGTTAGTTTCCATGCCGGACAAATGTAAGAAATTCCCTGTGTGTGTGTGTGTGTGTGTGTGTGTGTGTGTGTGTGTGTGTGTGTGTGTACATGACTAAGTGGTGGTGACAAGTGAGAGTGGTGATTTTTAATGATAATATTCTCTGTCATCTACCTCTCTGTCTCATTCACGGCATTCATGATTTGTTGTGTTCTTTATCAGTAATTTATAATTGTAGATGTTATGGCAATTCATGATGTATTTTTTATAAGTAAGGGTCACGGGGAGAAACCAAATTTCTCTCGCTGAAAAAGTTTGGGAACCCCTGCTTTAGAGATATCAACTGATTAACTAGAGGCCACAAATGTAACTCTCAATAATTCAGCAGTAAAACTCATCAAATGCTACATAAATCAAAAGAGACCTTAAAGCTGTTTAAGTAAAAACATCAAACTTCCTTTGAGCTAATGGGTATGTCATAACTGATCACTTCCTCCCTCACATGAGAACACCTCATGTTCCCATCAGTCTGTGCTCCTCTCAGATGTCTAATTTCTGCTGTCCTGTCACATTTTACCCTTCACTCCGCTGGGACAAACAATACAATCCAGCCAGCGGTTCTGAAATATCTGCCCAGTCTCTCTAATCCGCCTCAGCCCAATTGCATAACCTGATGTTGTTTTCGGGGGTGGAATGAAACACATTATGGGGGAAGGACCGGCTGTGTGCTGAGACATAATCATGTCGGCCAATCCCTCGCTGTCCTGAGCTCCACCAATAATGCTAACAATGCTAATGCTGCAATGCTGTAACTCATTATTTAGTCATTTCAATTTGATGCAGTGTGTAGTTGGGTTTGTAGGAAGGGTTTAAATAAGTAAATTAGAAAAAAATCCTCATATCATACACCACAAGCCAGTCGATCACAGTCGGATCTTCATCAGATCCTATTCCAATATTTTTGCACCTACATGTAATGTATATATAATTACGCTCCTTCTAAGTCACAATGACAGACATGCTTTAGCTGATTTTGGCTGCTGAAAGGACATATTTTGCCCCTTTAATCAGATTTTTTAAAACATTCTGGTCTCTCTTCAGGGTTGCTTTTATTCAAATATACAGTATGTAAAACTTCTTAACTTCTTTGCCATTTCTGTAGACTCTTTGCCATCAAACCCAGCATCTTTCAGTGGTGGAAGAAGTACTCAAATCCTTGTAAAAGCACTCATTCTACAGAAAAATGTCCCCTGTGACTGACTGACTATATTATTATATCTGATATTATTAAATTGTTAATACTGAAGCATCAGTGTTAGAGTAGCAGTTTATTTTTGAAGCTGGAAAGTGGAGCTAGTTTATCTACTGTAGATACAGTCAGGTAGTTTTTGTCCAGCAGTGTCCAACCTAGGGGTCAGGTCCATTAGGATCACAAGATCAATCTGAGGGGGCGTGAGATGATTCATGGTAGAGGAAAGAAGAAAACATTTGTTGTGATACACAAATCAGTTTTCATTTTTTGGAAAGTATTAGTCGATTACTCAATAGAAAGAAAAATAATTGGCAAAAATGCCAAGCATTCCCTTGTTCAAGCTTCTCTATTGGGATGTTTTTTCTTTTCTCTTTCTCATAAGTTTTAGAGTTTTGCTCAGACAAAACAAGCAATTTGATGACATCACCATGGTTCATTCAATTCAGATGAACTGAATTTCAAGGGCTTTCATCATTTACACTTGCTCTGACACTTCAACTGCTTTCACTTGTCAATTTACAATTGAACTGATTTCTAATAACTGAAATACTACTTTTACCAACTTACACGCCAGCAGACATTTGAACTGTTTTGATCTGTTGCTCTTCAAATGACAAATGATTTTATGTTCTCTCACTACTTACACTTTAAATGAAACTTCTTTCAGCACTTCAATTTCAATTGCTATTTCAGCTTCTTTCAGTATTTGTATTTTGACTGCAACTTTACTTGTTTTAGTATTTCAACAGCAAACTTTCAACAGTGAACTCCTATAGTTCATTTTTAAAAATGAAGTATTTTGTAGTTGTTAGTTACAGGCAGCCCTATGCCAAACCAAGTAAACCAAGCTAAACTGTTTTCCACAGAGAACATCCATTGCCCTAAGCCATGGTTAATTTCTGACTCTGTCAGGCAAAACAAACCACAGTCAACACAAGCCACTTCTTCACAGACAAACACATCAAGATGATCTCTCCTTCACATGAGTTATGGTTGCCAGCGGTGCCTCTCATCACTGCTGTGTGTGAGGGCCGCCGGGTTAGTCTCTGCTCCAGCAGGCAGCCTGAAGACAGCCTGGTGACCCTCCGGCCTGGATGTTTCTGCTGCAGCAGAGGTCACAACTAGGCTTCATTACACACATCACTGGTTTGATTCACTATATTCACTGTCCTGTGCATACAGTGTGGTCAAATGAATAGTATGTACTGCCAGGGGGTGGTGAAGACGTAGCAGAAGAGGGAAAGAAAGAAGGTAGAGAGGATGAAAGGATGAGACAGAGACCAAGACAAAGGAAAAAAGGAGACAATTCAATCCATTCTCTCATTTACAGCAAATGCATAAAGTTTGGAGAGTGGCAGTGAGGGAGAATATGACATGGACCAGCTTATCTGATAGTGGTCATGCTTTGTTTACCCAGGCTTATCACACAGATCAGAGGTCACTGGATGAGTTGGAACTCAATCAGTGAGAGATCAAAGTCCAATTAAGCACCAGCAAACACACACATACACACACACACACAACTTCTTTTCTTCTAGAACAAAAAGACATGACCAGCCAACCACAGGTTTGCTCAGTTCTAGTGGCTTGCAACTTCACTGTTTTGGTCCAGTCTGAGTGCTCTCATTAGCGTCCTTTCCAGCAGCAGCAGGCAGCTAGCTTAGCAACTAGCTGGTGACCATAGTGGAGCATTTAGCAGCTAAACAGCCAGGTATATTTCTCAGGAGTTGGTGGATATGAAAAACAGAGCTAAAAATAGAGTTCATGTGGGATTTACGTTTGCCAAATGAATGTTGATGTTGCTCTGTGTCTGCTGGATGTGTAATAAGCAACTGCATGCTAACGTATGTATGTCATATCAACTTATGAGTTGATAATATGTCAGTGTTGTGTTTACAGACTAATAGAAAGTCTGTGGTCATGGTTAAAAGAAAATGTAATTTTGACTGCTGGTAGGAAATGGGATGCAAACCCAGATCTCCACCCTGTTAGAGGTTTTTTAGCATTATAAAAACCTCATGCTACTTCTGCCTCTGCATCTGAGAGACCTCAATCAATATTGGCACAGCCACAATAGGATGCTCATTTGGGCTCTTTTTCTGATCATTTGTGAAATAAAGGGCTCCATGTAAAGCCCATTACTCCACTTGGCCAAACTGAGCCTCTAAACTCAATAGATGTGTAGTCTGTGTTCAAGTGAAACTTCATCAAATCTAGAAAGAATACTACGTGTTTATATAAAGCTTGTCAAACAGATACATGCATGAGAGGAGGCAGCTCAGTTTCCATGTTTGTGAAGCATTACAATGCCCCAGCAATCTCTGTCAAACATAAACTGGTGCTTATTATTAGCCTGAAAAGGTATTATATAAGAAATAAATGTATTTCAGCTCTGTAACGCTCAGGCTGTGTTTATGATGTATAATCCAGTGTCTGCCCGCTGTGTGTGTCAGTGGGCAGCAGGGGCCCTGTACTACAGCACCTCTAATCTGTCATAAGGGGCCTTAGTTACTGCTGTGCAGCCTATCACAGTTATGTAAGGAGATTTACAGACTGCCTGACATAACACTGTGCTCCACGCTCTTACAATAATGAGGTTCCTTTGAGCTTTGTTGCCTGTGGTTGTCACTGGGGACTGAGGTATTATATTATGGCATTACATTCAGTAATCAATCAAAATTAATGCGGGCTTATTAATCACAGCTGTCTCAATTGTGGTTAGAATCTGGCCAACTTGTTTTCCCCCGTCACAGCCTCCCTGATCTCTGATTTTCTGTTTTACCTGCTACTGAGTGCCCAGCTTGGCCTGGTACAGCCTCACACATATAAACATACAGGACACAGAGTGTATTGTCACACTACATACATATCTATTGATATGTTGATTTCTTAGAGTAAACACAGCAAATGGAACATGAGTCAATCTTTGAACTGTGGGGAAGGCAGCTGGCAGGGGACTAGGGTAAAATAGGGAAAAAGGTGATAGTATGGGTCATATACTGCAGTTTTTTAGATTAGAAACATCTACGGAACATATTCCGTACCTACATATAACTACAACCTTTAGGGGTATTATTGATAAATAGATTTAAGATAAACAGCTTCTGCTGTAAACTCTCATTGACTGGTTGATGTCCAAGTTGAGCAAATCCTGTTGAGAAATACATTGCCCAGTCGACGAAGGCATATGCTTGCAGCCCCAGTCCTTACTTTCGGGTACATTTGTCAAACATTACTTACTACATCAGTGGATGGAGTTTAAAAGCCAAGCGATCTGAATGAAAGGTTCAGAAGAAATCTAGTAAGTGGCAGGGCTCCAGACTAACTTTTTACATTGGTGGCACTGGTGCGCCTAACTTTTTTATTTAGGTGCACCAGCACATAATTTAGGTGCACCCAATAATAGTTAGGGCCCTATGGATGCTTATTGAATCATATCATATTATCATATATTGTCATATCTGAATAATACCTATATTTGTTGCATGTCTTATTCCTGCTTAAACTAGAGTTATTGAGGTTAATATGTATAAGATGGTGCACTGGCATGCTCCACCTCCATGTGGCCAATTAATATGTTGGCCGGTCTCCCCTTGTGCAGCACTCCTTTGTGGAAATGTCTGGATCTTCATCAATCATGAATGTTATGTACGTCGAAACCTCGATTTGAACAGACGTCTTTTCATAAGGATGATCTGGGACATTTAGTAAAAGGTAGTTCTTGGCTATATTGGCTATATTAAAAGTAGTGTTACATTATGTTTTCTGACTCCTCACTGCTTCGGTTTGCCGCTACCTGGCACTGAAATGCCGTGGGCTCTGCCGGCTACACACCTGTCACAGCACAGGACGTGTTTCTTGGAGACATTGTGACTTTTATAACGTTTCAATTCGGAACGTCAATACTCAGACAGCAAAATCACTGTTCAATACGATCTGTCTCGTTCGCGCACAAGGAATGTGGGAGGGGTACAGGATGAAGACTCACCATGGATGTGTAAAGAGAACTGAATACAGCATCGAAGGCGGGGCCCCGTTCATTCCTATGAAAGTTGCTTAGTGGCACATGAAGCCAAAAAATGTATAAGTAAAAAAAATTATAAAAAGTATAAAATTACCCGGCTCATCCGCATAGCTTCCAAAGTATCTTTGGTATATAATATACCAAAGATGGCACCGCAGATGGCTGCCTCGGTGTGTTGGTGCGCGTTGTTTTGTCTTGTTTTGTTTGTTAATTCAGTTTTCTGCCCGGAGTTGTACCCGGAGCTCTTTCACCAGAGAAGAGCTCATGAACATCAGGGATACAACTTCTGCGGATTTATATCCAACTTTCCTCGCCCCATGCGTGGAATTACTGAACATTCTGGTCAAAGGTGCCCTCACCTTTGTCCACGCAGTGAAACGCCGGAGGAGAGGGAAACGTGCCGGTGCGCTCGTGCGTCTTCGCCGGCGCGGACTTCGAACACCGCTACCGGCAATATTTCTCTCCAATGTGCGTTCACTGTGCAGTAAACTGGATGAACTTCAGCTACTGGTGGGGAAAAACAGGGACGTTTCTTCCTCTTCCATTTTGTGTTTCACGGAGACGTGGCTGTGTGAATCGGTACCGGACTCTGCGCTGCAGATGGCAGGCTTCCAACTCTTCAGAGCGGACCGCGACACAGCTCTCTCAGGCAAAATGAAAGGTGGAGGTATCTGTTTTTACACAAACAGTGGCTGGTGTAACGATGTGACAGTGATTCATCAGTAAGGAGGATCTTCGTGCGTGCTTGGACTGCACTGACTGGGATGTTTTCAGGACTGTCTCCAACAGTCTGGATGAGTTCACAGAGGCTGTGACGTCACACATCAGCTTCTGTGAGGACTGCTGGATACCATCACGCACCAGGGTGAGTTACAACAATGACAAACCCTGGTTCACAGCTAAACTCAGACAGCTGAGGTTGGACAAGGAAGAAGCGTTCAGGAGTGGGGGCAGGGCTAGGTTTATAGAGTCAAAGTACAGGTTTAGCAAGGCGGTGAGAGAAGCTAAACGACTGTACTCTGAGAAACTCCAACACCAGTTCTCAGCCAACGACTCTGCTTCTGTCTGGAGGGGGCTCAGGCAGATCACAAGCTACAAACCTAAAGCCCCCCACTCCATTAACGACTTGCGCCTGGCCAACGACCTGAATGTGTTTTACTGTCGCTTTGAAGGCCAATGGGACAGTCCTGACACCATCCCCCGTAACTCAATCCACCAGCTCCACCCCNCTCCTCAGAGCAGATCGCGACACAGAACTCTCAGGCAAAACGAAAGGTGGAGGTATCTGTTTTTACACTAACAGTGGCTGGTGTAACGATGTTACAGTGATTCATCAGTACTGTTCTCCTGATCTGGAATTATTCTTTATAAACTGCAAACCCTTCTACTCCCCCCGTGAGTTCGTTTCATTCATTCTGGTCGGTGTTTACATTCCACCGCAGGCCAACGTGCAGGATGCACAGCGCATGCTCACCGACCAGATACTGTGTGTGGAGCGGACAAACCCGGACTCCTTAGTTATTGTCCTTGGTGACTTTAACAAAGGTAATCTCACCCACAAACTCCCATAATACAGACAGTTTATTAAATGCTCAACCAGAGAGGAGAATGTTCTGGATAACTGTTACACTACAGTGAGTAGTGCCTATCACGCCGTTCCCCATGCTACACTGGGACACTCTGACCACGTCATGGTCCACCTGATTCCTACATACAGGCAGAAATTAAAGCTTTCAAAAACTGTTGTGAGGACATCAAAGCAGTGGACCAGTGAAGCTAAGGAGGATCTTCGTGCGTGCTTGGACTGTACTGACTGGGATGTTTTCAGGACTGCTGCCAACAGTCTGGATGAGTTCACAGAGGCTGTGACGTCATACATCAGCTTCTGTGAGGACTGCTGTGTACCATCACGCACCAGGGTGAGTTACAACAATGATAAACCCTGGTTCACAGCTAAACTCGGACAGTTAAAGTTGGATAAGGAAGAAGCGTTCAGGAGTGGGGACAGGGCCAGGTTTAAAGAGTCAAAGTACAGGTTTAGCAAGACGGTGAGAGAAGCTAAACAACTGTACTCTGAGACACTACAACACCAGTTCTCAGCCAACGACTCTGCTTCTGTCTGGAGGGGGCTCAGGCAGATCACAAGCTACAAACCTAAAGCCCCCCACTCCATTAACGACTTGCGCCTGGCCAACGACCTGAACGAGTTATACTGCCGCTTTGAAGGTCAATGGGACAGTCCTGACACCATCCCCGTAACTCAATCCACCAGCTTCATCCCACCATCTCTACCTCCCCCGCCACAACAGGGACATGGGCCTCCTTAGAGNGACCTGAATGAGTTTTACTGTCGCTTTGAAGGTCAATGGGACAGTCCTGATACCATCCCACATGACTCTTTTCACCAGCTGCATCCCACCATCTCCACCTCCCCCACCACAACAGGGGCCTGGGCCTCTCCACAACTGCCCTCTTTAGAGGCCCGCTCCTCCCCCACCACAGTGACGACTCTCTCCATCTTGGAGAGAGATGTTTAAGACTGTTCAAGAGGCAGAACCCCCGCAAAGCAGCCGGACCAGACTCTGTCTCTCCCTCCACCCTGAAGCACTGTGCTGATCAGCTGTCTCCGGTGTTCACAGACATCTTCAACACCTCACTGGAGACATGACGTGTGCCAGCCTGCTTCAAAACTTCCACCATTATCCCCGTCCCCAAAAAGCCAAGGACCACAGGACTTAATGACTACAGACCCGTTGCCCTGAACCTCTGTGGTAATGAAGTAATTTGAGCGCCTTGTACTGTCCCACCTGAAGGACTTCACTGACCCCCTGCTGGACCCACTGCAGTTCGCCTACAGAGCCAACAGGTCTGTGGACGATGCAGTAAACATGGCCCTCCACTTCATCCTCCAGCACCTAGATTCCTCAGGAACCTATGCCAGGATCCTGTTTGTGGATTTTAGCTCCGCCTTCAACACCATCATCGCGGCTCTGCTGCAGGACAAGCTCTCTCAGCTGAATGTGCCTGACTCCACCTGCAGGTGGATCACAGACTTCCTGACAGACATGTGAAGCTGGGGAAGCATGTTTCTGACTCCTGGTACATCAGCATCGGTTCCCCTCAAGGCTGCATCCTTTCACCCCTACTCTTCTCCCTGTACACCAAGAGCTGCACCTCCAGGCATCAATCTGTCAAGCTCCTGAAGTTCGCGGACAACACCACCCTCACTGGGCTCATCTCTGGTGGGGATGAGTCTGCCTACAGGTGGGAGACTGACCATCTGGTGACTTGGTGCAGTCAGAACAACCTGACAAGACAGTGGAGTTGGTAGTGGACTTCAGGAAGAACGCAACCCCACCCACCCCCATTACCCTGAGTGACTCTCCAGTCAGCACTGTGGAGTCCTTCCGCTTCCTGGGCACCATCATCAGCCAGCACCTCAAGTGAACCTCAAGAAAGCCCAACAGAAGATGTTCTTCCTGTGGCAGTTGAAGAAATTCAACTGGCCAAAGACAATGATGGTGCACTTCTGCACCACTATCATTGAGTCCATCCTCACCTCCTCCATCACCATCTGGTACGCTGCTGCCACTGCCAAGGACAAGGGCAGACTGCAGCGTGTCATTCGCTCTGCAGAGAAGGTGATTGGCTGCAATCTACCTTCCCTCGAGGATCTGTACGCCGCCAAGACCCTGAGGCGTGCAGGAAAGATTGAGGGTGACCCCTCCCACCCCGGACACAATCTCTTTGAATCACTCCCTTCCGGCAGGAGGCCGAGGTCCATCAGGACCAAAACCTCACGCCACAAGAACAGTTTCTTCCCGTCAGCAGCTGGCCTCATCAACAAGGCCCGGGACCCCCCTGTGAATCTGACTCCAATACCTCCATAACCCCCCCAAAAGGGCACTACACTTTATATTAACGTAAGCCCCAAGACACACTGAACTTT
This sequence comes from Maccullochella peelii, assembly GCA_002120245.1. Taxonomy (NCBI): domain Eukaryota; kingdom Metazoa; phylum Chordata; class Actinopteri; order Centrarchiformes; family Percichthyidae; genus Maccullochella; species Maccullochella peelii. The sequence continues at coordinate 30,701 of LKNJ01006592.1, forward strand.
TGCACATCCCTCAGCTAATATTTTGCACATCCTGCACAAAATGTACAGCTCTTCATTTTCATATTATTGTACAGTTTTTTTTCAAATTTTATATATTTATTTTTTTTATTGCTAAATTCTCTATTTTACATTTGTATTCTTGACTTGCTTTTTTACAGTACTTGCTTTTTAGTGGCTTTATTTTATTTATATACACCGAAGCAAATTCCTTGTATGTACTAAAAATCTGATTCTGATTTTCCTCTCTCCCTCTGGTTGTCATGACGACATGTCATATCTCACAGCATAGCATAGCTGATGGTATTACAGACACCACTACGAGTCACAGTTTAAAACACACTGGCTCAGCCATGTCCCAGATTCCTGTAAAGTATGCCTCTCTCACCCTAATGTGTCATCAAAACAAGCCAGCTGGCATGAGTTGCCTGGTGTTGAAACAGTGCCCACCACATACACATAGGCACTTTGTAGTCTGTAGAGTGGTACAAAACTCCAGTTTGGCATCAGTCTGACACTTTAACTAGCTGGCCTCTCAGCAACATCCAACTCCAACAATCAGCACTTCAATGTAAGAAGATTTAACAGGAGTGACAGTAATTTATTGTTTCCTACTCTAATGTCAACAATATAGTTCAAATCTTGCCAAACAGGTGCAGTTCAGACTAGTCTGCCTGCCATGGTCACAATTGTGTGCAAAATTTTAATTATGCAACTTGAAAACTTGGTCTGGTATACAGACCGCACAGTATATATTATTTTATTTATTTACCTCACCTACTGTTATAATTTTCTAAATTGATATTTCTTGCTTGAGGCTTCTTCTCACTAGAAAACACTGATTTCCACAAGCATCTGCTGTTGGTCAGATGATTACTGAACTCTAATTCATCCGTGTTTTATGTGAAACATCGGCACAGCTCCAATCTTTTAAAAACAGAGTTAGGTCAGGGTACCTTTGTTTCCATTTTCCTTTACTTGACACAAAGTATATCCAGAATATTAATATTATGGCAGAGTGGTTTTGCAGACAACTTGGATCTCTCCATAAATATAGGAATCTACAAATTCTTCACAAATAAAATGTCAACCTGAGGAAAACAGTGAACAGTAACTCATCAATACTTTATTCACTACTGACTTGCAACAACTTTAGAAATCTATTGTTGATCTGAAGAATATCCAGGTAGTAATGTGATTGTGATGTGTGTGATGTGATTTTATAATGCTTCATGTGCTGTGCGGTAGTGTTTATGAGCCACAGTGCATTCTGTGTGCTGCGAGCAGCGGCAGCGTTCAGGACTTAAGGCAAACCTGAACTCAACAATGCATGCTGAGGAGGACTAAGGTTTTTTTTGTGTTGAGTTGTTGAAATCAAATTTCTGCATTAAAAAAAGTAGGCGGACTGGTGGTACTATATTAAAACTCCTACAAGTGGGAGGTGTGTGTCATAGAGGTAACACATGTCTATCTGCAGTCCTCCCCAGGCCAACAGTCAGGATATCGGGATTACAATGAAGTGGACATAAACTGGGAGAAAAATGATGCGAGTCATTCAAATAGAAATTTTTTTAATATATTGGACAGAGCAGGGGTAAAGAAAAGGACAGGTCTCACCAGCATACCTCTTTAACAGGGTCGCCTTTATTCCCAGGCTGACACGCAGAATGGTTTGATGCTGGTCATAGGATGAGGTGATGGAAGAACAACCCCTTTCCTCAAGGTCATTTCCAAGTGCTTATAGATGGCGAACACTAAAAGTCACATTTCCTCTGCCCAGTATTAGCAATTTAGAGTAGATGGATAACAGAGAGGTATTTCTTTCTACACTATCAGTGGTGGACATATTCCAAATCTATCTACCATGCTCATGCTAAGAGTTGTTGTGCTTAGTATTAGTGAATCTCCTAAATTCAATGTTATTTGGCAACACTGCAAATTCACATAAAAATGTACCTCTGAATGCAGCAACGCTAGAGTTTCTTAACCCTGGTGTTTAGGATGTAAAGTCCTGCTGGTTTCCATTCGAGCAATCTAAAGATGATTTAGAGATGATTTCACAAACGAGACACAACCTGAATGCAATTAACTGCGATTAACTAGCTGGTAGCAGAAGGACCACTAAATTGAATTTCTCACATCAGTAGCTGGCTGCAAAGTATTGTCTACACAAAACCGTTTCAAGGGCCTTTAAAATGTCTGTTGTATGCAGCAGAAACAGGACATCACAGTACTCTGCACTCATCGCACCAAAACTTACACATTGTGCACAGTGTTCACATGCCACACAGGCCTGTTTATTATTTCCCCACATGGGAGGCAATCAGTCTCTGGGTAGTGGGTTTGAGGGGAAACAAGCTATCAGGGACCTGACTTAAATCTGTATCCTCTACATCAGCCAATCTCACTGGTGGGCATCAGAGCGGCATCTAGTGGGCCGCGGAGGCAATGGTACTGCCAAATGATTCGATTTTTGGGGTAATTTACAAAGTTATTTTATTTTTATAATAAAATATAAAAAAATATTTTTATATCTAAATGTGCTCAAGAATGCACATAAATAAAACACGTCAAATCAAAATGCCTAATTTCAATGACCAGTTACGTTTGAATATCACTACGCCATATCATGACACATCATCAGGTAAAGACAAACGTGTTTTGCCACTGTTAGCTAGCTAATGTTCCCTCAGATGCAGTGACACAAAATGGATCGTTTTTTTTTAAACGAAAAAGTGATGTGGGAGACAACCCTGCACCAGCAAAAGCTCCAAAGCGTGTGGTGAGGAAATATGAGCCTGAATACGTTCAGGTTGGATTCATAATGGCAGACAGTGCTGAGCCAAAAGCACAGTGTGTTGAATGTGGTGAAATCCTGCTAAAACCATAGAAGTCCCAGAGACACTTTAAAAAAAAGCACCCAGGATGTTGGATGTTTTTTTTCCTCATTTATTTGGGAAGGTGGTGCTCAGAAATGTTCAACAATCAGAAATGGGACTTAAGTTACAAAAGGTTAAGAACCCGTCTTCAAAAGTTACAACATGGACGTCACACCATATGAAAACGCTTCCTATGCACAAATCGTAAATCTATTCACTCATGATTCATATGCTGTTCACATCTGTGCCTGACAACCAAGTTTCCAATTTCACATTGTTCCTAGGATGACGAACACACACACACACACACACACACACACACACACACACACACACAAAATGCAGATTGCTCAACAGCCCAGGCCAAGACCATCCAAGAATACATTACAGTTATGTTGCAGTACATTGACTTTTACAACCTTCTTTTCCATTTTCACATTGTGTTTCCTCCTGCTCTTCTGTCAAGGACAGTTATTACTGACTCTGTCCTCAGTCTGTCTGAAGAGAACATATTAAAAATTTCAGAACAACTCAAGAACCCACTGACAGATGGACTGAAAAAAAAATGGAGGAACATGTGGGCGGCAGTTACCTAATCTTAAAAAGAAAAGATGTACGCTTCTCTAAAATATTAGATAATTGAGAAAAGCCTGAGAAGCTACCATGTCTTAAGATGTCTGATCTGTTTTTGAATAATCAAGGGAGAATAATGAGAGACAGGACTTAAAATATCAAGCTGGATTTATGCCTCTCTGTTGCCTCTGTTGTAATCATAGTTCAGCACAGGATTTAACACATTATTGTCATAGCACCAACAACAACACTATATGGATTTGTCGTGCTCAACATTATCAAGCTGTGTTATGCATTTATTATTACATGCCTGAAGTAATCGTGTTCACATTATTTCACTCACACATTGTGATACAGGACAATAGTGGGAAGGTTTGCACTGGAAATTCAACTGTTAGTCAAGGTATTACAGTTTAAGCCGTAAGACAGAAGATAACAGGGATAAGATAAGCATGGTTTGGGTTTGGCTGGCATTAACACATCATTTTCGTGCAAGAAAAGTTCTCTGTAAGTGCCCAAATGCAAGTACTCGTACTTGGTCTGAAAAACAGCAATATCAATCCATCCCTACTTCATTTGGTATCCATTTAACCTACATTTATGAGATGGTGTACATCAGTTCTGGTGATAGCTCCAACCTAGCCTTGGATCCTCTGCATGTAGACACCCTGATGCAGAAATATGAACCCAGCTTTACTGTCAGCTCCCAAAGACAGTAACTAGATCTACAACCTTAACAAAGTCCACTGGAACCGTTGCTGTGCTGCTATGGACAAGATTCAAAGACAACATTCAGGTGTGTAAGCTAGCCTTAAAGTGATTTGTCCTGACAAGTCCATACTATGGTCTGCATCAAAATTCAATTTGTATTTACAGTTAATCACTAATCTTCACTAAACCCATGTTGTGGTGACTTACCTCACCTTTTGAATGTAAAAAGGCCATGTATTGTTGTTGTACTTGCAGCCAGTCACCCTGGCAACAAATGCAATGCTGCCTAAACATTTAACCACTTTCCATCACATGCACATACTGGTTTGGTGGGAAGCCGATCTCACAGTCAGTAGCAGTCCCTTCAAACAGCTTGTCCACACAGGCATTTCATGTCAGCCACTGGCTTTATACTAGTGGCCAAATGAAATCCTATTGAAAATGAATAAATAACACGCAACAGATTAAACAACTTCTCAATCTCAACCAAAGCTCATTTCAGGGAACATTAGGCTGTGAATAGAAGGACCCTGACAGGTAGCAAAATACATAGTCACCTCATCACTTCCACATGGACAGAGAGGCATTTGGGTATTCAGGGTCAAACCAAGCAGACACAGCAGGCCTAGGTAACACTGTCGGGGTCCTAACTCTCTGATTGAAAAAGAGACACGGAGACCAATAAAATTAACTCAAACAAACCTCTAACAACACTGACTGGACCTTTATTTTCTGAGACGCCGGGGTCAGAAAGACAATCAAAATACAAAATTCAGCTTGGCACACGTTGCTGTTCTCACTCTCTCTACATCTGGGATGTAATCAGGATAACACAAATAAGAGCAGGGCAGGAAGAGAGACTTTCGTGGGATGTGAACGGTAAATCCTGGGGTGCAAAAAAGAAATCTCATTCATGCCAAAGGAGGGTGAGAGCATAAAAGGTCTCCAAATCCATTGTCTTCACGCTGACACGCCCCTTTATGCCTCAAATAATTTCGGTCACTCAGAGAGAGCAGGAACAAAGCCCAACTCCAGCTGCTTGTCTTTTTAGTTGGTTCAAGTGGTCTGACTGATGAACTGGCAATAGCAACTCTGCTTATCGCCATGACTACACTACAGTCGGATGGGTTAAATGAGTAAGACTAAAGGGGCCATGGCTCTCATACTGCATTTGATGAGTCTTATTTTCATGTGAGCAGCTGCCACCAGCCAAATATGATAAATGCTTTATTCTTCCAGCATGGGCAATAATAAATTACATTTGTTACTTGCTTTGAGCCTAGCACTGGTCAACTCAGGCAACAGATGGGAAAACTTAACTCCCACTCCTATAAAACAGATGCACCCAGTGGTGGGTCGATGCCGCTGTCCCATCAGCTGTTCAGTGAAAAACAAAGCCCCCATTCTGGTGTGCTCTTCACCTTGCCTCAGGGTCAGCAGAGTCGCAAATAGCGCAGACACGTGTGACATGGACACAAGCCAGGAAAACACTCACTCATAGCCAGAGAGATCCCTCGTCATTTAGAGGAGTTATAGTAATCATGTAATACATTTTAGAAGAATACTACAAAGCTATCACCTAAAATCATTAAAATAGCATGCAACCCGTAATGACAAAAATATTCAACAAATCCTGCTACAGTAACAAAAAGATACAACTAAGTATTATGATGAAACTAAGTACCACAGGCACATTTAAAGTAAGTATAAGAATATTACTGTGAAGATTTGACAGACTCACTCTGCTTTTTACTAACACTGCAGCAAGGATGTTAGTACCTGCTGTTAAAACCCACATCCGTTTTGAGTCATCACTGACGTGCTTAACTTTTTATCCTGTCACGTACGAATACTGAATCTCCCCACGTGCTACCACTGAAAATGTAATTAAAAGCTGCCACTGCCATTCAAGCACGTGCTTTCTCAGCTAAAGTCATAGCCACAAGATTTATCACCAGAGTGTATTGAGACTGAGGATAAAATAGAAAACTACTTCATTACATTTATAACATTAACCATTCGAGAGATTATTTGGACAGGCTGATTCCCATCCCAAAATTAGGCAGAACGTGGAACATTTAGGACTCCACTTTTAACACCTTTTCACAAATTCGGTATTATTCACCACAGTTTCCATAATTGTTTCCATTAACAACAAGTATTCTGTATACACGTTAGCTGACAATTAGAGGATGTTATTTATTTCAAATAAAACAAAACTGAGGCAAAATGTGAGGAATAAAATGCAAGTACTTTCAGCATCTGTCTGCCGGTGAAAATACAATTTACAAACAGTATTTTTAGTCTCCAGCTATCTCGCTAACTGTAACCCCCAACCGGTCTAGCTAACGTTAATTAACGCTAACTACAGTACACTGCCAGGCTGGACGGACCATGCTTGAAGTTCGCGGTAAATTTAATTCCCAGCTGCAGTCAACAAAGGATGCATGCCGGTGTCCAGCATCAAAACACTAGCACCCTTGTCTTCATTTTTGCCTCCCGGGAACAGTTAAAGACATCAAAACGAGCCACGGAATCGTAAAAAATGAACAAAATTGCATCACACCCCGAAAAAAGGCAGGATTACATCTAAAACATGAAACCGTTAACGTTATTTTCATCAGCAAATTCGTCTGAATTGAAAACAAATTCGAACAGCCGCAATTCCTGAGAGTTTCACGGTCATAAACGGCTAAGAGTAACATTAATTAACCACAGTGAGATGTCCTACCTTATCATTACACTCTGTGAAGGCTTGTTGTGACTGAACCAGTCTATGTCCTCGGAGCTCAGAGGAGCCGCTGCTCAAGCTGTTACCTTCAGGTGCTTAAGTCAAATTGTAGCTGCAGAAGTGAACGGGCGGCTCACCGAGCAGTCATTTTAACACAGTTTGTGCCAGAAACTAAATAGATGGATCATGTAACAAAATTAAGAATCTTCTAATGACAAATGAAAACACTGTAGTGAATAATCAATTGAATTTTGTAAACAATCGTTATCTTTCCTTAAATTGCAGAATCCCATCTTAGCAAAGGAAGACTATTCAAAAACTTAAATACAGTATTAGCCAAATCATAACAAGCAATTTCCTTTTAGTGCAAGTAACTGAGATAAAATCGGTATTATGCAGTAACCTCTGGGTGATCTTTAGGCGATTCAACTGCCCCGAACTTGTAATTTCCTACCGTCCCTGAAGACACAGGCACTCTCGTCACTAGAGGAGGCGAGGATTTGGACTTGGGGTGATATTAAAATGTCATCTGCTACTCATTACTTTCTGGATGTGTAGCAGTTTAGCAACTCTTTGACTGCTTCTTTGGTGATTTGGTGATTTCCATCTTTGGTGATGAATCATCTCCTTATTGACACATCAACAGAAACACCAACTGATGAAATGAAATGAAAGGTTCAGCAAGCTATGACTTCCAGTCAGTTATCGTCATTCAATGATCACCAACTGGCAATGGTAGAGAGATAGATGGATAACAAATAACCATTATCAACATTATATATTTTTGTATATTTCAAATTTGAGCTGGTATAGGCCCACTAAACACCAGTGAATACAGTAATTTTATATCAAGATATTGATATATATCTTGACATAGTAAAGATTCTGGAAAATCTATTGAGAAGTTATTTATAGATTTTTTTTTAAAAAACAGACAGGAATGATTTGGCTAATCCAGCAAGTTCCCAACAAATCAGGGTATTTCATCACATTGATTAAAAAATTATGTAAAAATATTGCCATAAAGCATTCCTGATCTTTTATATGCAACATTACCCACCATGGCCTGATATACCCAGAGATATCAAAGACAAAGATACCACAGTGTAATGATATGGCAAAATATCTGATGGGAAACAACTTTATATCATCTCACGGTATATATCATATTGCCTAATCCTGCAGTGATAATTATGGTCACTGAAAGCAATGAATACAATCAGTCTCTTATTTAGGCGACACATTTGCTGGCTGCTCGACTCGCTTTGTTTGAGGGATACTGGCGGAAAATAAGACTGTTGGAATTAATTTCCTGTTGTGAGTTGAATTGCATAGTAGAGAAGTCAATTCCTGAAACAGGAGTCTGTCTTTCTGGAGCAAGATAGAGGTTTGAAAAGGCCACAACTACAAACAGTCTTTCAGTGTAGCAGCAGGCTTCAAATTAGCCTAAATAACTTGCTAGAAAATCATGGGCTGCTTGTGTTCTGTTTATTCATATTTGCCCAAAAGCACAAAGGAAGTATGCTCCAAAGTTGCATGCGACAATAAGTGATGAATTGATTGATTAACTGAAAATTACAATGTTAAACACTGTTGTTTGTGTGAATGTATAGGAAGAAATGGTGTGTAAACAGGCATAGAGGGGACTGTTTCAACCATGAATGATATGTAATCTATTCATTATTCACACTTTCTAAAACTTTACACTATTCACAGTTTCCAAATACAAAGACAGCACATGTATTCCAGCTGAAAGTCAATGGTGATCGCATTTAACATTCTGAGGCATTTAGTCAAGGACAAAACGAAAGACAGAGTGTGCCTGAGGGAGCTTACATTTTCACGTGACTGTGATAAAACGGACATGAAAGCAAGAGTTTTCCATGCATAAAAAGCAGTTAGAAATTTCAAATTCTTGTGCTTTAAGTGAGATGGAACAAATGACTGACTTCAGGAAACATGTTCAGTTAATTGATGCTGTTATGCAATGTCCTGCTGTGAATCTGAAAAGTAAGTAAACACGTTACAGTCCTCTCTTCTCTTGCTTTTAGACTACAGCTTGTTTTCTGAAGTGTCTGCGAGAACTGACACCAATGTATAATTTCATCATAACACTTGGGCCTGTCTGAACCGCCATGCCGAGGCGTTGTTTATGGTTGGTTTTTGTGCTACATGTGAGTCTGGATGCACTAAACACTGGTGTCTGCTGTTTGCTCATATAGTCGTGGTAGGTACAAAGTCATCCACACCCTGTCTCCCCTCTTTCTAAAAAAAGCTCACTGTGGTTATGAACAGAAACCATCTGTGAAGGAGTGCTAGTCTGGCTGCTTCCTCGCTAACATGAACCCAAGGAGGAGGAGCTGGGCCGCAGAGGACTGAGGGACTACTGTCTCTCTCTCTGCTGGTGTGAAGACACAAAACTACATTTCATTTCCATCAATGGTCATACGTACAAATGTCTTTATTTCCTGTAGTTAAATATGTCTCTCTACTGCGGCCCTCTGAACCTGAGGCGTGTTTACTGGCTTGTGTAGTCACAGGGGAAAGTTGGTCAGCAGCTTCTCAGTGTAGCAGGGCATAGCCTTGACTGGGTTTTTCCATAGAGAGAGGGAGAAAGACAACAAGAGAAAAATAGGGAAGCGGAGCACCTTGTTAGCCAAATGCCCCCATGGCCACGTAGCCGCATGGCCGCTGCAACATTGTCGGTTCAAGCTGGCAACCTTTGATGCATGTCATACCCTTCCCTCTCCCCCGTTTCCTGTCTGCCTCTGCTATAGAACGAAGGTGAAAAATCCCCCAAAAAATGATCTTCAAAAAAAAAAAACAGAAAAGGAGGGAAGCGGTGAAGCAGAGACAAGAAAAAAGAGAGAGGATTGTTGAGACACCTCCTTCATTAGAAAAACACTGAACAACTGTACATGAAATGAGAAATTTGAATGGAAACGAAAGAAAGATGACTACAAATGATGAAGAACAAAGCAAAACAGCCAACAGTGAAAACAGTCTTAACTGTAGCTCAACATGTGCATGTGCGGTTGAGGCCTTTGCCACTAACTGATTTCTACGAGGCACCTGTGTGACAATATATCCGCCAGTAACTAGTGGAGCCTTTTTTCAGTCTGCAAAAGCTGAACAATAAGGCAAATCGAGCTGATAAAAAACCCATATTTCCCCATAGTATCTAGTAAGCACCTGGAGGAACATTCAATGGCCTGGTTGTAGGCATTTCTATTGTGAGACACAAATCTTATGTCATCAACTCCTTCTCTTCCTGCTGACCCCAGACAGTTCCCTCTCGTGCCATTTTTAGAACACAGGTTTATGAGCAAATAAACATCATACATGTCTAATTTGAGAAAATCCTTTGAAGTCTGTGGCATAAGAGGCGAGCACAGGGAGAGGAGGAGGGCATGACATGAATGGGCTGGAAGTGGCTTTCTGACCACATACTGAGATTTAAGAGGACAGTGGTAGAAAAAGGAATTCCTATGGATGGCCTCTTCAACCCCTAAATGGCTCAGGAGACACAGAGAGAGTCAAGTAAATCCCACTTGGGATTAAGAATTTTGAGGCCTGGCTCTGGAGGATTAAGGTTTGGACTGAAGCAACAAAGACAGGCAAACAAAGAAAAAACTCCTTGGGGAGGTCTGTGAGAGTGAAATTCTTCCTCATCTTTGCCTTAGTAGTCCCCTTGAATTCCCAACAGAGTGTGAGTGGTCTGCAAAGGTCACGCACTACAATGAAATCCCTGTCACGATGGATGATCCCCAGATCTGCTGCTGCACAGACAATATATTCCTCTCAATCCAGTGGTGCATTTAGGGACAAGAGGTACGTTGGAGACAGGCCTTTATGGGATTGTCTTCTTTAGTTGAAGTCCATCCACTTGCTAATTGGCATTAGTCCCGAAATTATGCACTATACACATTCTTTTCTGCAACCATGCAAATCACCCAAAATCCACAAAAACATCAGGCTTTTATTTGTTGAATTCAGTCTGTTCAACCTTCATTCTTTACAGTCCTCATTTATCAATAATGTGCTAGTTTGACAAAGGCTTAGATTTTGGGCACAAACCTATCTAAAAAATGAAGCAAGCTTGCCAAATACATTTTAGATTTATAACTTAGCTGATACCTAATAGCTGAAATGTTTATCGCTCCATAAATTTCAGATGCTTCCCTCACTATTTTTTAGGTTCTTGCTCGGTAAATAAAGCACAATAACATCTATTGTGTTTCCCCATCCATCAGTGACCTCGTTATTCATTTCAGCAAGGACAAACAAGTGTGATCATTCATATGACACAAATGAGGGAAACTGAAACTTGTCTTGAAGCAAAGTAGGAGTGAGTTCTTAATCTTCTTCCAGTGAATGCTCATTAAATTTACAAATAATACAACGTTAACAGTTCAGATTCTGTCGTGCATTTGAGGAGGAGGATTGTGTGAGCGTGCATTCCTTTCATTTCTACATTGCTGTGCGGTTATGCTTGAATTTAACATGTGTAGTGATGGAGTTGTCCTGATGACAGGGCTGGTGTTAAAGGTTAAATCCACACAGAAAACTGCTGCAGTCACCTTATTCCGCCCCGCCCACTTTCAATACTTCCCTTTTCCGGCCTTTGTCTTCTGACTTCCGCCCC
>LKNJ01006593.1:0-11854 GCA_002120245.1 Maccullochella peelii
GTGTGTGTGTGTGTGTGTGTGTGTGTGTGTAAAGCCTTTGCCATGCCACAGTGGATTAACCACACAGTTTGAGCGGTAGCATTGAGGCTGTGAGGGAGAGATTCAGAGAGGGAAACGGAGAGCATGAAGCAGATAGAGGACGGGAGGAAGACAGTTTAAGATCGTTGTTTTTAATTTCAAAACACAACATATTTGGCATAAAGAAAAATAAAGAAGAAATTACTCATTTAAAGTTAATTTATCCTCAACTCATAAACCCTGATTATTGCAACCTCAGAGTGTCTCTGCGTTGTGAGCTGCCCTCGTACAGCAGCCGTCACATTTCTCTGCATAATGTGTTTGAGATGAATTGATCCTTTTTGGAAACGCTGGTGAGCAGAAAACAAAGGCTTTTTAAGACTAATGATAATAAATTGTTGCTTTTTAATTTGAACTCTGTCAGCAGCTGATAGTTTGTGCCCAAGTTTAAAGGAGTACTCCTCTGAAAATCCATCTTTTAAACACCAGTTACAAGACATAGAAGTTGTGGAGTGTTTAGAAATTAAACATGGTACAATAACTACATAACATACTGTATTTCTTGCATCAAATGTGTTTCCTTTTTTTTGTGGAGAAATTTGACAGTTTCCAAAACAGCTACCATGACTTTCCACAGCAAAGATCAATGACCGCTCAGCGATTTAAGATATCCATCACGTCAAAAGAGTTCCTGCTGACATTTGAGTGCAAAACTGTCCATCATCCATTGTGCCGCTTGCTTAAAAGGACGTCTGTCGAGTCGAACCAAGCCAAACCTCAATGGTAAAAACTTGAAAATTGTGGCCTGGCATTGTAAGGCAGCTTATCATGCATCCTTAAGTGGAAATCAGATCAATTCTGCATTAGAATAAATCAAAAACAGTGTAGTGTTGCAGTAAATATGGAGACTGTCAGCGTTGGACCACACACTGACACTGGTATTCATTTTTAGAACCAGGCTTAAATCGGTCAAAAGATAACCAGTCTAACCAGTTTAGCGGTTGGTTATGTAACGATCCATGTCGAAGCATACGGTGTTTCATAACATTTCATCATTACCTCTTGCACGCTGCGATGCTGTTCTTACCTCAACCTGGCAGCCACCCGCCTCCTCCCTGCTGTTCAACGAGGCATCGAGCGACTCCATGCGAGTCATTAAAAGCCTTCAGCTCACTGTACCGCCCTGCTCTCAGAGCTGGCATTCCTCAGATAAGAAACCAGCGAGGACAAATGATTTACAAGCCTCCTCTCCTCCCTCTGTATGAGCTTCTCTGTGTGTGTGTGTGTGTGTGTGATTTAAAAAGACTCCAAAGTGTAATAAACTATCATGAAATACTCCGCCAGCAAAAACACATCAACCTGCAAATCACATCACAGCATCCAACGCTCGTCCGCCATCTGTCATACAGCAGAAGTGTGTGTGTTTACAGTATATGCAGGTAGCAGTTTGCACATGTTGACGCTAAACTTTTCTCTTCATCCTCCTCCAGTTTTCTTCTCTGGTGTTCCTTCAGCTCACAGGGTGTAAACGTTTACTCCCATTTCTTAACACTCTCATACTTCCCTTCTCCCTCTTTCTCTCCGCAACAGTCATTTGATACAGGCATCAGTGTAACAGGGGAGGGGAATTCCAAGAATGCAGGCGTTAACTCCTTCTTTTATTGGATTTCCAGCCACCAGGGCTTTTCTGAATAGCAGCGCTTCCAGAGTATTCTTACATGGTAACTTAACACCGAGCTGGAAAGAGTTCATTTCGCTGGCCTCCTTTTGGTTGAAGGTTTCAACTCTGACCACGCTCCAACGTAGATGATGTCATAGAGTACCAGCCACACCCTGAGTACACCTCTGCATCACTGCAGCAATGTGAGAATTCAGCCACTGGAGGGCAGCAACGCCGGGATAAGTTGCTCTTTAAAGAAGTCCTGATTTGTGATTTTAAAATTGTGAAAATATGTTAATAATCAAACTCAAATCTCCCAAATTCCCAAGTTGGGTCTCTTGGACTCTTGAGAGAAATACATGAATACATGAAAATGTATAAACTGCCTCGCTATTGAACACAAACACCGCTGCTCTTGAATACTGGAGAGTTTATTAAGTGCCAAGGGCGCTCTGGCTGTGATACAGAAGGTTGTATTTACCGCTGGATAGATGCAGGATCGATTGGCAGATGGTGGGATGGATGCATAATATCCAGTTAATTAAAGAGTGAACATGTTAAAATCCTCCCAACTGGTCCTCCTTTCCTTTTAATAAGTCACTCAACTTTGTAAGAGACTCGACTTCTGAGAGGTGAACGAACAAACAAATAAAAAAGGAATCAATTGAAATTCTGCTTCATGGAGTTCGTTGATTGTGTTGACGAGATTGTAAATAGCATATTTTATTGATAAATACTGACTGACTGAAGATGCAAGTGAATGCAACTAATAGCAGCGACATGTGAGAGGGTTTTATGAGTATAATGGTAAGCGTTGTTAAAAGATCTCTTGGTCCTACATGGGAACAACTTGGATCCGGATGTCCGCACCATGAGCACCATGAAATGAAGTTTAATCAACAGTAACTGTGAGCTACTGTGTTAATCAGAGGTTGATCACCCTGCCAGACTGTGGAGTTAAGTGTTCTGACTCATGGATGATTGGTAGTGTAGGTGGTTGATTAGTTTGGTCCAGATTACATGGACCACTAAAGTCTGATTAGGCTGAGTCATAGAAAAAGTGTTGCCTCCATTAAGTGTAATTTGCCTCTATGTGTGTGGAAGTGTGTGTCCTACTTTGTCAAGCACTCCCCACCACCACCACCACCACCACCCGACTCTGTTAGCATAGCTGGTGTGTGGGCGTTGTCTCCTCTAAACTTGTCTTCCTCGCTGTTCCTATCTCCGCAGTTTTTTCAGCCGTTTCTCTGCATAATTAACCTTCCTTCAAATGGCAGTTTGTACCTCATGGCTTCAGTTGTGTTCATTTGCATGTTTTAGCTCTAATTGACCGCTCGGGCTGATGAAACACTTGCAAAACCCCATGGGAGGATTCTTATGAAGCTCAGATTGAAGCGAAAGAATAATTTACTGAGGATTTCACCCAGCAGTGATGTTTTTTAGTGTTCAAACAGTTGCTATTTTTGTTGTCAGCCATGAATGTGTGTTTTGCGTCCGTATTAATAAAGTTCTTTGTACGGTTTTAAGAAGTAAAGCTGTGGCAAATGACTGTAGGTCCCCTGTTAAGAGGAAGTTTGAATGAAGTATAACGCATTTCTTTGTTTGCATGAATAATCTCGAAATCTAAATAAAGCCAAATTTAACCAAACTGCTAAATAACGAACGTAAATGTTTTGTGTTTTGTGTAGGAGAGGAGAGCGAGGTGGTTCATGTCATCGAGTTCAACAGGCCTGAACACTGAACAGGTAAGGAATAAGACTTAATCACTTGCCTGGCCAATACTGGAACTTTGAGTCTGATATTGTTATTTCAAAGTTACATTTTTTAAATTTAATTACTTATTTAATTTAATTTAATGTGCTGGTGTTTCCTGCTACTCACCAATATAGGCTGAATCAGCCGGGCTCAACTTTTTTCCTCAATTTATATAAACCTTTTTTTTTTTTTAAGACTATTTTTGGGCATTTTTGTCTTTAAGTTATGATATATAATCCAGAGGCAGACAGGAAATTTGGAGGGAGAGAACGTTGACGTGGTACGCCCCCAATTTATTGAAATGTTTTTCCCATTTTGGTTGATTTTTGGTTTGGTTTTGGTGGTAAACTGCGTCAAATGGTTTTGAAATTGAGGATTGGGGAAAAAGAGGAGGAATCATAATGACTTTGCTTGAACCCCTGACTTTTCATCTGGCGCCACCACCAGGTCAAAGTTTCCTTTCCTGAGAGGGTACCTCTAAACCTAGCAACTGAATTCCTGACATCATTCCTGATATAGCATGCTAATGTGCTAAATATTCGCAAATTTCTAAATAACAAAAGTCAAATTTAAACACATAAGTTATGCCTTTTACCTCCCCTACCTCCTCCAAACAAACTTTCTTTCCCTCTCAAACTTCCAGCTGTTGCTTTTTTACAGTAATATGAACACATGAGTAGCTAAGTGGGTGATAACTGATTATGTTGTTTAAAATTATTGTCTACTCTAGTTTAAAATCAGTGTCCTGTTGTTGTGGACTTGGCAGACAGCGATGAAGACACATCACACAGAGACAAATTAATGTTATTACTGAACAAAGTTATGTAATTATTGCTCAGTTTTTTGACGAATTGTATGGTTTCTTAGTAGCCGGGCATTGGGAACCACTGTCTTATTGAGGATAAACCCTTCCTACCCACCAAACTCAGGCCAAACTTTGTTGTTTTTTTTGCCCCACTAGTGATGAAGATCTTTAATTTAATTTACTAATTTAACAGCAACTTTTTCTGTTGTGTAATGAGTATTGCAGCCTTGTGGGGCAGTTGGTGCGACATGTTGTTTTAATGATAAATTCCTCCACTCAGACAAAGGGCTCCTTCTTTTTTTTTTTTTAATATAGGCATTTATGTCATATAAAATTCTCATTAAACTGGAGTTGCTGTGTCCACACATAGCATTGCGGAGCTGTTGCCTAATTATTTGGCCTTATAACTCACATAAACACACATTATTTCTCTAGCGTGAGGCCTTGCAGTATATGTGTGAGTGAGTGTAAACGCATGGGAGGCTGTCAGGGTGATAAAGAGCATACAGGAAGGCAGGTCTGATAATACCACTGATACAGGATGTAGTTCAGCTGTAATAACAAAGCATGTATGGAACTGCTGATGTTTATCACAAACAAATCTGTAGTACATTGGCTATTAATATCTAACAGTGTACATTTAATCGAGTGATCATATCTGCTGTTTCCTACAGTAAGTGCAGACTATTCTAACTGAAAAGTCTCCACTCAGCTGGTTAACTTTGAAATGGAGGTTGTTGAAAGTCAAACCTCAATACTTTTTTTGGTACCAAGCAAAATGTGTCTGTAGCATTCAGTATCGAAAACTGGCTTTGATGCATGCAGTCGTTGTTGTTCATTTTCTCGCACAAGGTCCACTTACTGGAAGTTTTCCAGAGCTTTCAGCCACATCTTGTTCATTTTTTAACTGAACCAAACACGTTATACATGAAAGCACCTTTTGACTGTGAGATGTGGTTGAAAGCTTTGGGGAAAAAAGCTAGAAAGAGGACCTTGAGTTGAGATTATTTAGCGAAATTCTGGTTATATTATTATTTTGGCTGCAGACCAGACAAAATTATGATAAAATGTTGGTCTGTGGTCGGTTTTTATGGCCATTTGTTATTATGTGTGTATTTTGAAGCACCAAACAATTACTTAAATAATTGTTCCAATAAATGGACATTGAAAATAAACATTAGTTGCAGTCTTGCTTTTTTCTAATAGGACAGAACCCACTTAAATAAAACCCAATAAGAAACAAAAGTTGAGTGAATGTGTATATATCTTCATTTCTAGTTTTATTTTTCTAAGAAACTAGCACTTCTTAAACCTTGGTGCACACACACACACACACACGCGCGTGCGCACGCACACACACGTTCTCCCACTTTCCTCTGGAAAGTTCAGTGTGTGTTTGCATCTTTATTTCTGTGTGGGTGTTTGTGTGTCTCAGAGGGGAGCTGCAGCTGTGAAGGCTGGCTCAAACATGGGAACTGCACTCGCACACTTGCAAACGACACACACACACACACACACACACAGAGTCAGTATTACTGTCAACAAATACAGTAACAGTTCCTTTCCTGCTCCAGAAAAGTCTCCCTTTAAAGGCTCAAATGCAGATTGAGTATCACAGCTTTACGTTGTCGCTGTGAACATGCACACTATTATGGATGCATTATTTTGGTCCGGCCGACAGAGGAGACGAACTTAAACTGAATTGTGGCAATGCATTGCACATTTAGAGGAAGACTGCACACGATTCAGGAGCTTCTCCACATCATCAGCTGTCTTCTTCTTCTTCCCCTGGATCCTCTCGCCCTCCCACGTTTGTTATGGTTTGTAGAGAATAAATGTCATTGTAGAGCTGTGTTATACACAGAAAGCCTTTAGGAAGTCAGTTGACGTAGTATAAAGAGCGTCAAAGTCCGTGTAGCGAGGGGGTCGGGGTCGATGAATGGGTCAGACATCGGCCTTTCACCCAGGAGACTGCGGTTCATGTCCCATGTGAAACTCAACTTATTATTTTAACCCAAACCGTGATCTTTTCCTAAACCTAACCCCAAGTAGTTTTGGTGCGTTAACCAGGTTTTAGGGTCATCATGGTTTTGGTTAAAATAATAAGTCAATGTTGAACTCCTGTATGTACTATTGGTGCCTTAGGCTACATCCTCACAAATTTTGTTTTAAAACACACAACTTTTGCTACGTTTACGCCTAGCGTCCACACTACTCTGGCGTTTTATAACCCCTAAAACGGAGACCCTTTGAAACGCTGCTGATCCTGTTTAATTTTGAAAACTCCGGGATTGCATTTCAGTGAAAACGATGACTCACATGCCCACATTCACTTCCTGGTTGAGTCTTATCAGCCATGATGTGTCCTTCCCTGATTCGTCACGCCCATATCACGTGACCCTTTCCCAGACAAAAACATCATCCTTGACTACCAGCGGGTTAATTCAACATTAATAACGAACACAGTTCCACCTGGTCGTCGGTCCAAGCAGAGAAATCTCAGCTCTTACTTTTCTCCATCGCTGTTCTTCGTTCGAAGTATTACCTGCAACTATAAGCAACCAACCAACCGCAGAGCAGACAATCTGCTTCCTGTTTACACTGACGTGATATGCGTTTCCAGGCGTGTGGCATGGACTGAGATTATTTCTGAAATTCATTTTAAAATAAAAACCTAACCAAACTGCAATCGATTCACAACGTTAACCACGTGTTAGAAACCCTTCAAGGCAAACTTATATTTCAGAATCTTTTGCAATTTGATGCACAGTTCATACTTGACGGGCCGGACTTCAGACCTTAATATATGCTGGATATAGTTTGAATATTGTATCGTCATATATATATATATATATAATTCAATATTTCATTGAATATTGTATGAAGCGGCTGTATTGAAATTCAGAGATGGTAACGCTGGAGGTGACAGATGGATAGAGACGCGTGGAGGGAATGAATACATCAAGAATTAGACACAACAAAGCTGGAAAATAAAAAGGCTGACAAACGATAAATGTAGGAGGTAAAAGTTTATATAAATACACAGACTCTACTAATGATTTGAATATCACATTCTTAGAATGAAATGGTTGATTGTGTTGACCTTTGAGACGGCGAATGTGTCCATGTGTGTCTCTCATAAAAAAAAACTTTGCCTCGTCTGTAAATGTGCTGATGCACGTCTTCGACAGGGGAGAAAGAAGAAGAAAAAAAAGTGATCTCTCTCTCTCTTATCTCGCCTTCTTTTATTATATCCCAGCATTCAGATGGGTACAGCGTGAATTGAGAGAATCAGTTTGTATTGAACATGGTTGAATGCAGTGCTGATGAAAGCTCATGCTGATAATAGCTTTTTCATTATGTCCTTAGCCAGGCTTGGCATTTCATTTTCTATTGCAGAGAGAGAGAGAAGTTCTGATTCTCAATGCTGCTGCTTTGGCTGGCGGCCGTGTTTTTTGAGTTTGAATGTGTGTTTGGAATATTATTTTTTATATTGTGTTTCTGCTAGATTAAGCTACGTGGAGAGACAGGGGTGGGGGATAGTATTTACCCCTAAAAATAAATGTCTGCGATTAAGAAAAATCAAAGTGAAGCAGCTGTAGCCCACGTGGCTCTGTAGGTTTTACCTTATTGATACCACCGTGATCAGTCTACATTTCCACCAAACGGTTCAAACGTTCTCTGGCTCCAGATTCTTAAATATGCAGATTTGTTGCTTTTCTCTGTTTTTATATAATTGTCAATTGAATATCTTTTGGGTTTTGGACTCCTGATCGGACAAAACAAGACATTTTTGATGATTTGATTTTCTGACATTTGGTAGAAAAAATGATTAATTAAAGAACAATTAACTTATGTAAATAAATAAATTAAAACATGTCTGTACCGTTAAACTGCCCACCACAGTTTAAGTTGACTGTGATGTCTACCGCAGAGCTTAATTATTTGGTCTTTACATTGAACCAGACCTGGGAATGTGAGTGAAAACAACATCGTCCAGGGCAGAAAGATGACCGACGTTGTCCAAGTTTGTTCTTGATTGGTACATTGATGGAAAGAGGCAGTGCTTAGGATCAGTCAGTTGTTTTTAACTTGCTAATGTTAGCATTCAGCTAAACTCGGCCTACCACAGCTGTGACTCAGTACAGGTGAGGTTGAAAACGTCTTTTGTCATAAATACACACAAGAGCTGGTTGAAGTAGAGTGTTGCTTCAGGTGCTGGTGAGAAACTTATATTCCATCCAGGGAGTTCAGTTTGAATTGTACGTCCATGAGTTTTGAAGGGTTTTCAGACTGTGAGGCAGGATTTTACAATTCCAACGTAGTGCTGGACGACCCCGGTTCAACTTCTTTGCTGGACGACCCGACGTTTCTTTTGCTGGATCCTGTATGTTGGCTCCTCTTCGACCTCACTGAAATGAATGAGGAGGCTGCATATTTTCATCCAAAGTCATCCATCCCCAAGGAGAAATTCTTTGTTTTTGTTTTTATTTTAAGGGCATTAATTATATTCAAAATGTTCAAAGTCCCTCTCATGGAAAGACAAAAGGAAATTTGGAAAATTCTCTGGGAGATGTTTTCCAACTTGTTTGACACATTGAGAAAAACTACAGTAATAAACCAGGAAAGAACATTTTTATTCACTGAAGTCATTGGAGCTCTTGAACTAAGTAATGGGCAGCCATGGAAAAGTCATAAATTTACACGAAGGCCGCAGTGTCAGCCCAGTTTCCACACCCTTTGCTTGCATCAGATTGTGAAGTCGTGGGATGTTGTTTACATGCTAAAACACCTCATACTTCTGATCTGCAGAGATGCCCGTTGGGAGAAGGGTTCAGATGAGACTGACGTTGGTGTAAAAGACCAGTTCATTACCATTCAGCCCGCTCCTCTCTGACTCCCTCTTCCCTGAGGAATGTCGGCCATTTTGAGCAGAACCAGATGTGTTTGCACCCACCTATCCAGCCGTCCATCCCTGCTCTACAGCAGTTGTGACTGATAAAGGATGATAGAGATATTTGGGGAATTTTGCTTGAAGTTTTCAGTAATTTCTCAAAAATATAAATCTTCTGTTAGTGGGTAAGCCGCCCAAAACTACTATAGTTTAAAACTTGTATTCGCTTTTTAAATGTTTTGTTAGTGTGTAAGTGATGAAATCTGCCACTGGGAAAAGATCATTTTAATTTTTGGATCAATCTTGTGGCTAAAAGTCTGGACTGAATCTAGTGATGAAACAATCAATCGATTACTTGACTGACTAATAAAGGAATTGTCAACTATTTTGATTATTGATTAATCACTTAAAGGCCCCGGTCACACCAGAAAGTGGCCCAGCAAAAGTCATCTATTCATTTTTGCAAAATAGGCAGTGCTAGAGGCTTGGTGACGTAGAGACTCTTTTCCAGGGCGAGTCAATAAAGTACTGTAGCTAGTGAGCTAACGGCTAACATGCTAGTCTGTCACAGTAGCTCTCAGAGCCCAAATGTTCTATATTGTACTGGGCCATTTTTACACTGTGTTTCCAGGATTGTTCATCATTTCATTCAATAAAGACTTATTGAAGTGGGGGAAAAACTCTCAGTGTTAGCTAGCTTGCTAACTGTCAGTTAACTGCTATTAAATGTCAGTTAGCAAGCTTGTTAGCTTGGTCGGTAACAGGACCATAAGATCACACAGTTTATTTACTCCTGTCTGTGTAAACCATTGCTCTGTTTTTTTGGAGAAGTTTATACTCGGACAGAAGAGTTTAAATAAAGCTGGATGGTTAAACACACATTATAAGCTATATAACTCTCTGGCTCTCTGGTGCCTTAAAGGTCAGCACTGTTAAAGCGGTTTGCTATTGGTCAACGGCGCAAATATGCGTGTTCACCAAAGTTGAATTTGACGCGAAAGATTCGCACAGATTTACTTTCGTCGGCCGTTAAAACATCCCTTCCCTAACGTGCTTTCAATGTACGGTACTCCTTTTCTGCAAAAATATATTCATAAAGACGGCTGAAGCCTCATATTAACTTCAGATTGAGTTAGACAAATCATGTGGGTATCTTACAAAGTTATAGTACAGTAAACGTAAAGACAGACTTTGAGTCCTGAGATCCTTTTGAGTCATTTATCAACCAAACATTTGCTGATTCCAGCTGGTCAAATGTGAAGATTTGCTCCTTTTCGATTGAATATCTTTGGGGTTTTAGGCTGTTGGTTGGAAAGATTTTAAGCAACTTGAAGACATGTACGAGGCAATTTTTAGCTATTTTTTGATATTTTATAGAATAAAGTGATTCATTGAAAAGCTGATATTATATTTGAATCCATAGTATGATTTGGAAAACACAGCCAGGGAAATGAATGAATACCAATTGTTGGAGTCTAGATGGACACCAGGACTGTGGTTGTATTTGGCATCTCCCACTTATGGATGTGTGAAGCAGGTAGGTGTTCAGTCAGCCTCCTCCGGGGAAATAAAGGAATATCACCACAATTGTTAATGTTTCTTTAAATCCGTTGGAAATGAGTTTTGATGGAGAGAGAAATGGGAGTGGAAGGAGGTGAGATATTGGGGGAGAAAATGGTGGTAAAATACAGGAGCGTGAGATAAAAAAGATCCACACAAACAGTTGGAGATGTTATGGAAGCTTTTCCTTTAATGCTCTCACATATTGGTTTTTGGTTGGTGTATCTCAGATTCGTCTGCCCTCTTGTCTTTTTCTCATTTCCTCCTCTTTACCTCTCTCCAAACACATCTCTGTAAACAAAAGAAATTCTTCCACCGACATGGATCCATTTAGTTTCCACTTCATTTCGGAGCTGGTCCGTCTCGGTGGCCTTGATCAGAGAGCATACTGACAGAGCCAGATTCAACATTTCCTACCAGACTGTTAAACAAACCTCTGCAGCTCTGATCAGCTCCCCTCCTCTCCCTCCTTCCCTACTTTCCACCTGTGCTTTGTTTTCCTTCTGTCCTTTGCATTCCTCATTTCATCTCCTCTTCGTTCCTTGTATGTCCTCATTTTTGTGACTGCTAACACTGTGTGCCTGTAAAGCACATGAATGGCATTTCTACCATCTGTGATTATGTGTTTGAAATATATAACAAACAAACTGTATGTAGCTTGAGAGGTGCATCCCACTTGTTCCTGCTCCTTTCGCGTGTCGCTTTGAGCACTGAAGGCGACCATACCATCATTTTTATCCACTCCACTCTTCACTCTTGTGGATTATGGTGGCTGGACAGTTAGAGGAAACAGTTCAGAGATACACTTTAATAAGAAAATCAACCTGAAACTAAAGTCTTAAAAAGTGAGGATTCATGCACGAGGAAGCTGATAAAAACGTACGATTAGCATCGGTTAAAGCTAAACTCCCAAACTGTGTGGTACATTCTTTAATAAACTCATAATTAATCAAAGTAGATGTAAATGAAAACTAACATATCTGCACATTTATCGGTCTTACAGTGGAGTCTCACTGCCCTTCTGAACCCTGGAACAGCGCAGCAAAGACCGTATACAGTACAGAGAAGGATTTGTCCTGCGTGCCTTTGTCCTCATAAACAAACTGATTAACTGTGTGTGTGTGTGTGTGTGTGTGTGTGTGTGTGTGTGTGTGTGTGTGCC
>LKNJ01006593.1:15205-32245 GCA_002120245.1 Maccullochella peelii
CACACACACACACACTGTCTCGCCTCACTAGCTGCTTTGCCACTTGTTTCAATGCGAAGTGAAAGGAGACATTCATTTGTGTTCCTGCAGGGGAGGCGAGACTTTAACACTGTGAAATGAAAATTAGGATACCTGTGAACTGCGTTAGCGGAGGCTTACTCAGCAACATTTGGGCCGCGGCTGCTCTTTGTTCATTATACACTCGCAGTGTCGGTAGCTCTTTTTGTCCGTTTGGTTGTCTCATTATGAAGATTACTCCCCAAATTGATTTCTCCTTTATCTTCTCAGTTTAAAACGTCCCTTTATTTTGGAGCCTAGAAAGCATTAATGTTATCGTTATGAGAGAAAAATTGAGGCTCTCTTCTCGTACAATCACAAATTAAAATGTCTTTAGTTTAATTCGTGCCCTGATGAAGGGGATCTATTTAAACTCAGGCAGAGCTCCAGCTTTTTGTTATTATTCCAGGCAGTAATATGCTTTTCTCTCTGACAGATAATACCAGATTTCTGGCAGTTTTTCTGAATTAATTATGTTTAATTAACATTGCCATCACTTTGATCCACAGGCTTTTCTGTAGCAGTCGGGCCAGATTTCATTTTGGTGGTTGGAGTTCGTACCAGTATTCACAGTAGCATTGTGCAGGTTAACATTATTTGGGAATGCTTCCTTCCTATGTTACTTTATTAAAATTAATATATATTATTATTACCTTTTATGTAATGTTTTCAGTTAGTAGGCAGTTGTACATGAACAAGGCTAAGAGTCAGGCATGCTAGCATCTCTTGCTCGGCAGTGCTAATGCTAACATCAGAATGCTAATATAGCAGCATGCTAACATACTAGCATTGTATGTGTACTAGCGTGTTAACTGTTAGCGTTTACCATATTTAGTGTCTCAGTTTAGCGTGTTAGCATGCTAACATTTGCTAGTAAGCGCTAAACGCAAAGTACGGCTTAAGCTAATTGAAATGTAATTAGTTGTATTAAATTAATCAGACAGCGTAATACATAGATTAATTGAGAAGTAAATATTTTAGAGGCAACAATCCAGAACATTCACATATTTGCACGTATTTAAATGCGCACATTCATACAGCTGTTTGATGTCATTTACCATTAATGATCAGCCAATCTACTTCATGATGTACTGGACTTGTTGCTTGACTTGATTATAAAAGAATGGAGTCACTGTACCTGCAACAATAATTTTAATTAGAGATTAAAAAAGTATCTTTTGGCGTTGTTAAAAGTGCTTACAGTATTTGTTGTTACTTAAATATCCCTTTAAATTGCTTCACTACATTTTGACATTGCATCCAAAGCAGTAAACAATCTTATAGACGCTTCATCAATCATCATCATGGTTTTACAGCCAGACTCCTATTGGATTTTTGTTATTTTAGAGCCCCCACCCTGTTACCACCACCCGCACACTGTCACAACAGCACAGACTCACCAAGAGCTGGGAAATGTCTCTTTCAGCTTTATTCCTGTTTTGGTGACAATATAACCACTATCACTTCTCTAATAATAGCATCACGTTAAACTTCAATGAATGTGAGGAAACTGGAAGATTAAATGTAGACTCTCAACGAGCGATTTCGTATGAGGACGTTTGAGGGAAAAGTTTGGACTGTTGCTGAGAAAATCAACAGCGGTGACCTGCAGTATGTGCCTCCACCGAAACATGATGCAGCGCCTCTCTGGGCCAATCAGTAACAAATATGTCACCTGGTTTTGACCTGTAATTCGAATGCAACCCCCCGGGCAAGTGATTTGACAACTTCAGTTGTTTTTTTTTGTTTTTCTTTTTAGGAGAGCGAGGTGGTTGATGTCATCTGAGATCACCAGGCCTGAACACTGACTGAACAGGTAAGGAAGGATTACAACTTCCTCTGACTTTTATTCTGAAATCTTGTCATAAAAAAAACATCCAAACATCGTTTTCTTTCACATTTTTTCTCACAAAATCTATTTTCTGTTTTATTCTTCTCTTTCTTGTCCAACTCTTTTCTTTTCACACAGTATTCATTTCATTGTTCAGGCTCCCCCCCTCCTCCTCCCGCTGTCATTAGAAAGCATTATAGGTTCCCATGGATGCCATTGGCTGTTTGTTTTGGCGGCTTCAGCTGCTTGTGTGTGTGTGTGGTGGGGGTTTCAGGGGTTAATTGGAGGCTTCAGGCCGTTTTTAAGAAATGAATTCTTGCTGTGACTCTGCTGCCCCTCAAACAAACACTCTTCTCAAATATCAGCCAATTACTAACACTCTACACACACACACACACACCTCGCTCTCTCCATTATATTGCTTTTCTTCTTCTTCTTCTGTTTGAACGCCGCGATGCCGTTGATGCAACTTTCAGGGAGCTGAAGCTGTAATACACAAACACAGCCAGCATTATGTTCTTCTAATGCTGTGGTAAGAAGTGGTACAAGTTTGAAAATGTGTTTTCAAGACAAAGAAACTGAGAACAATTACCCTAAAAGTTTAACCTCAGCCCGTCTCACACTGCTTCTGTATAATTCATGTAGGAAGTTAAGCTTCAAGTTATGTAGATGTCAACCTCAAGTGGAAGAGGGATTACAGTAAGACCCTTGTTTATACACAAACACAGATTAGAGGTCTTCAGGCCAAATCCACCAGAGCCTCGGCGACATGTCCAGACCTGAACTGATCGTGCGTCCACATTTTCTCGTCCACCTTGACTCTGGGTGGCGTCCAGCTTTGTTTTGGGTCTCTTATTTCAGATGTGACCCCACAGGACCTGAGGACAGGGTGATATGCTGCATCATGTTTGACGACGTGTCTCCTTACAGCTACAGTTTTCCCTGCTGGCCCGGCTGCTAGCCGTTTTGGCTACTGAGTTTTTCCACCAGCCCCAGTTAGTTTCACTGTACAGGTGCTTGTGTATACGTCTAAAAAAACACAATTAAAAAGGGGGGAAAGCACCAACTCCACAGAAAGAAATGCACGAGAGTTCCAGATAATCACGTTTTTGTTGCCTGTTTATATTGACGTTTTGTTTCCAAGCTCTGAAAGAAACCTATGATATTATTTGTGTATTATAAGCTTTTCTTTACATATTTGTGCAGAGACTTTTGCTTTTTATTTTCCTCTTTTGTTTCCCCTGAACTAGGTTTAGCAAGGAAGGGGAAAAACACCGCTTCATTGTCCTCTGTACAAGTCTTTAGAAACTCTGACCACACCCAGCATCACAGCTGGGTGGGCGTGGTCAGAGTTTGGTCTGTTGGGCTCGTGACCACACCCAGCTTTGATGTAGCTTGGGTACATAGAGCCACGGCACTACATACATACAGGGTGTGGAAAAAAACATGTCACCGCCACGTTATTAGACTGGGTGAAGTTCCTCTGCGAGTAGGTTGTTAAAGCTGTATGTTTACACCCAAACCTCCATGTTGTTTATGGCGTCACCGTTCCATCAAATGGAAATACTCTGCTTATATGCTTCCTCACGTTAGTTTTTTTTGGTTTGTTTGGGAGTTACGTTTATGTAGTCCATCCATTCTCACAGTTTCATCAACTAAATCAGTTCTTCTTCGTCGCTGTTTTGGCTCCTGAATAATGTCCATTTCTCCCACTTTTCTTCTATCTGCAGCTTCTTGTGATCTCAAACAATGTGTAAATTTTTCCATTATGTAGCTTTCCTCTGCTTTCTCCATCCATTGTTCCTGGGTAGGAGGCTCCACTTTACACCATTTCTTTGTGATCCCTTATTCATGCATTTATTCTGGATGTTTTTATGCATCATTTTAGACAGATTCCTCCAAAATTGAGACGTATTTCATGTCTTTGGAAACTTTGGGATTTCCACTAGACTCTAAAATAAAGATCTCTGCGTTTGAAGGACGTTTGGTTGGACAGTATGAGTTTGTACTGAGTCATTCGGGTTTAAGGGATGTTATAACAACGTTGCCTATTTTTTTTCTGCTGAATTCCCCCCAGATTGAGCCAACCCCAGTCAGCTTCACTGTACAGAGGATAAAGTATTTTTGCACATAAGTTGTTGAACTTCATTCTGGGGAGTTGCTTCTTTTCCCCCTTTTTGGTGATTTGTTTATATGCCAGGCAGCCCTATCCTGGAATTCAATTCTGTTCAGTTTTATTTATATAGCGCCATATCATAACAAAGTTATCTCAGGGCACTTTTCATAAAGAGCAGGTCTAGACCGACTCTTTATGTTTACAGAGACACAACAATTCCCACCATGAGCAGCACCAGGAGACAGTGGCAAGGAAAAACTCCCTTTTAACAGGCAGAAACCTCGAGCAGAACCAGGCTCTGGGTGGGCGGTCACCTGCCTCGACTGAAGAAGTAATTTGGCATCCTTTTTGCATCAGTACGCTAACGGCCTTTCTTTAAATGATCATGTAGAGACATTAAACTGCTGTAATGCTGAATGACACATTCGACTCCATTAGATTTTTTTTGATTCTGAAATGGACAGGTCCATCTTCGGTTTGGGCCCTTTTCTTTTTGTCTGGTACAAATCTTTCGGGCATGTGAAGACTTCTACCAGACACACACACACACACACACACACACACACACACACACACACACACACACACACAGGAAGACAGAGTATACACAAACAGATTACCTACCGCGGTAATGGTTGTAATACCTCGGCCTCTGTTGCTGCCTGCAGACTGGCTGCAGGGTTATTTTGCCCATTTAAGCTCAGGTCATAACCCTGAATGAGTATTGTTTCAGAGGCTTTTCCACCCTGCAGATAATCAATCCAGTTTTTTTTAGGGAGGGAAAACACTTCAAAATTTAGTTTATATTAAAGTTAGTGAAATAATAATTTATCAGCAGTTTCAGTCTGAACATGTTGCCGCGGCCCTCACACTGGACCCAAATGGAGCCATGCAGTGTGACCGGTTGATTTGAATGGTCGTCTGATCTGAATGACTGGTTTCTATGATCTGCTTCTGTCCGCTCGCAGCCTGCCAACTCACATTAAAGCGTGTCACTGCAGTGTGTGTGTGTGTGTGTGTGTGTGTGTGTGCGTGCACCTTTCCTCCACTTCCCCTTCTGTCGTCCATCCATCACTGTTTCCCTCTCGCCTCCATGTTCTCAATTTTTTTAGTAGTTCTTGTTCCCATAAACTGCTTCATTTTCTCAGCCTTCCATGAGAGCTTGTACCTTGTCACTCCCTCAAATCTTATTAAAGCAAATACAAGGATCTCTGTGTGTGTGTGTGTGTGTGTGTGTGTGTGAGTGAGAGAGAGAGAGTTTTAAGACATCAGCTTCTCAGGGTCAAATCATTAATCCCTCTCTCATTTTTGAGGTGTACCAACTACGACGGATAGGTCCTGCTCAGCTCAGTTTTTATTCTTTTTTTCTCCCTGGTTGGCTTTGATTTTCATTGTCAGCAGCGTTTGCGTGTCTTTCTTCCTGAACAAATAGTGCAAACCGCAGTCACATAAGGTCAGATATGTTCCTTTGTTTACATTCATCCCCTGACCTCAGCTGTAATTACAACCCTCAACTAGAAAATCTGAAATCTAAACCTAAAACTAAACCCAAGAACCTAAATAGAAAATAGAAAATGCATTTCCTGGAGTAAGTGGAGTGTGAAAGCTGAAATGCCCATTGTTGGAAATGCTACTGCTATTGCTACTAGTACTACTACAATAGCAGTAGCAGTAGATACAGGGCTGTAGATGGGAGATCTGAGAAAATGAGCACTTGAAGAGATTGAAGACACTTGATTACGACCTGTCTGCTCTGCGACTTGACTCCGTAAAGGCTTCATATGACTTGAGACTTTAAAATGAAAACACAAGTTCTGACCTTTTTTTTTTTTTTTTTAAATCCTGGAACAATAAAAAAAGAAATGAGACAGCGCTAAGCAGACCTTGCATAGCCACACACCTCAAGGATTTAATTTAGGCTAATGCACTTGAAAGGACTTGGTCTCAGCTACTGTATGTAAAAAAACAACAACTTGCAACTGACTTGCATTGTGCTGATTAAGACTGATTTTACTCTCACTAACCCTCAAGGATGTTGAACTTGAGACTTTTTTTGACGAGACATTGGACTCGACGCGGACACGTCTCGATTGGCTTGAGACTTCCTTTGACAGACTCGATGTTTGACTTGTCTCAACTGACTTGGGACTTGATTTGGGGACTTGGACTTGTCTTGATTTGCATGGGAATTGTTTTGACAAGACCGAATCAGACTTAAGGAGCAAAGGTGACTTGAGACTCGGGCTTCAATTAACAATTATTTTCATTATTGATTCATCTGCCAATTATGTTTCATTGTTTTAATGTACAAAATGTCAGAAAATGCCCTTCGGAGTCCAAGATGACGTCTTCAAATTACTTGTTTTTCCTGATGAATGGACCAAAACCCCTTTTTGTTTGGTTTACGATGATCTAAAACAGAGAAAAGCAGAAAATCATTCAACTGGAAGTGCGGGAACTAGTGACTGTTTAACATTTTTTCTTAAAAATAACAACTGAAACGATTAATCGATTATCAAAACAGTTGCTGATTAATTTTCTGCCAACTGACTAATCGATTAATCGACTAATCGTTTCAGCTCTACTTGAGACCTGAACGTGCAGTTAGACTTGATTCTTGTTCTGGCGAGACTGGAACTTGTCTTTATTGACCTGGGAATCGTTTTTGACAAGACTTTTAATATTTGACTCGAGACTTGCGTTTGATTTGAGAATCTGTCACGCTCTTTAGTTACTCTCCGGTACTCACAAGTATTTAAGGACTTCTTTAAATAGAAACAACCGTATACTGTTGTTTAAGTATTAAAGATTAGTACAGAACATGAGCTCTCAGCAGATTCAGTCCAGGAAACATCGATAGAGACCATCGATAGTGACCATCGATAGTGACCATCAGTCAAATGCTGGTGAATGATTGATATCACCGCAGGTTCATTTCTGCAGAGCAAAACTATAAGACGTGTGGATATCGCCATCTCGTCTTCACTTTTCTATTAATCTACTTCATCACTTACCTCACCGTGTCTGCTGCTGCTCGAGTTAAACACGTGATTCAGACACTGTGCGTGCGTGTGTGTGTGTGTCTGGCTGTCTGACTGTTGTGTTTGGATTTAGTCCTAAAACTGTGTTGCTGTGTTGTGAAATGTGAGGTGCGTGGGTTGGACTGGAGTCCATTTTTGTCTTTACACACACACACACACACACACACACACACACACACACACACACACACAGATGGCAAACATCTCCTCAGACCTGCCAAAACTCAGTGTGCGTCCATCTTTGTCATTATTTATATATATATATGACTATAATCAGCTCATTAATCCAAAGCCTTAATGATGAATGAGGGAGGGGGGAAGGAAGGAAGAGGGAGGGAGGAAGGAAGGAAGGGAGAAGGGAAGGAGGGAGGAAGGAAGGAAGGAAGAGAGGGGGAGGAAGGAAGGAAGAAGGAAGGAAGAGAGGGAGGAAGGAAGGAAGGAAGGAAGGAGGGAAGAGAGAGGGAAAGAAGAAAGGAAGGGAGAAAAAGAGAGAGGGAGGAAGGAAGGAGGGAAGGAAGGGAGAAAGAGAGGAAGAAAAGTTTTGGACACCTGACTAATGATAAATGGAATGTGGAGGAACAAAAACAAGAAAGCCAAAAACGATGGAAAGAAAGAAAAAATGTGGACGCGATGGACGAAAGCCAAGAAGGATGAAAGCAGGAACGAAAAGGAAAGAATTGCAGAAAAGGAGGGAAAAGTTGGAGAGAGGGCGGGAGAGTTGATGACTTGGAGCAGACTTTTATCAGCTGCCAACTGGTACTGTGGTGTGTTTATGTGTGTGTGGCGTGATTGGATAGTTTCAGGATCCTCGCCAGTATTTTAGTGTGTGTGTGTGTGTGTGTGTGTGTGTGTGTGTGTGTGGAGGGCGTGGGTGAATGGATGCTCGTGTTTTTAAAAAAAACTATTTTCTTCTCTGTGTTAGCCAGCAGAGTGTGGCTTCTGTCTCGTCGGCGTGCTGGAAAGCGTTATACTCTTTATGCTCCAAGTTGCGCTGGGATTGGACCAAAGAAGAAGGAGAAAAGTTGCTCTTCCGTTTGTTTTGACTCCATGTTTGCAGCTAAATGTTCTCCCACAGATGCATGTTGTTCCTTTCTGTGGGAATGTCCCTTTTTCTTGTCTCTTTAGCCTTGGAAGCTGCTGCTTGTCGTGCTCACTATCAGGTCTTTTTTATTTATTATTTATTTCAGGGGGAACATCTGGTTCAAGTTTGCTGCAAAGTTTCAAAGTGTTCGCAGTCACCACAGTTTGAAGAGGCACAATTCACTGTCAGACTACGTGTGCAGGTTCGTGCTTCGTGATGCATCTCGGCGCGTCCGAACATGTTAGAAGTCATTGAAAGTTAAATTTAAAAACTATCCACTGTAATCCTACATATCACATGTACACACAACAGCCACGCCCCCGAGGTCAGCGGCTCGCCATGATCGTTGATCGTCCAGGTGATTAATCAAAGCATCAGATTCCACCTTAAACTGCACATCAAACAGCAACCGATCTGGTAGAAATTTGGATTCTAAATGAAGGCGTGATCATCACACATCTGTCCCAAATAAATGGGCGAGTAGTAGCCTACTAAAGGTCGGTTCAGGAGGCTGGTTATCACCCGTTCATTTCAGTGAGCCAGTGCAGCGTGTTCAGGTGACGCAGTATAAAGAGCAACAAAGTCCGCGTAAGGGGGAGGACAGGAGGCCGGGGTTTGTGTCCCGCGTGAAGCCAAAAGTCAACGTTTAAGTCACGCTCGCTGTTTGTTTTTTTATTTAATTTAATTGAGATTTATTCGAGCAGCATCGTCTCATTTTCGCCCCGCGGTCGGCCCGCGGTCAGCCCGCGGTCGGCCCGCGGTCAGCCCGCGTGTCGGGCCGCGCGCCCCGAGGCGTAAATTTTTTTGGATGTCATTGACTATATTTATTGTGGACTTGTGCACCCGGCCCACAGCAGCGCTTTGTTGTTGCCCAGCAAGAGTCGACTGTTTCACTCCTTTGATTTGATTCCCCCTTTTTGATCACAGAAGTAGCTGAATCAGGAATAACTGCAGCTCATTTTTATTATAAATGAACTTTGAAATGCTGCAGACTCGGAGAGAGAAAAAAGTGAAAAGTGAAGAGGAGGAGGGAGGAGGGAAAAGTACTGAAGCAGGCTCTCTAAGCTGTCTGCTACATTTAAGCTTTTATGGACAACAGCAGGGATCCTCCCAGCCGCTGATGGATTTAACAGCTTACTTCACTGCTCTCCACAGCCTCGTTCTCTATTATTCTCTTCATTTCTTACTTCTAAAATGGACTCTGTGTGTGTGTGTGTGTGTGTGTGTGTGTGCTCCGTAGCAACAGGTTCAGGTTTAATGTCTTTCACATGTGGTTTTACTGACTCATAGTGACACAGTAAATGAATGAAGTGTCCTCTCTCGCACAGAAACACGTGTTTTTGTGAGTGTACGTGCGTCTTTAGTCTTCATGGCTTTGGATCGCGACGTACGTGTTACATTACATCCACATTTCAAGAAACTGTGGAGAAAAGTGTCTTTTAAATGGAATTTAATGGTTTAACAGACTGGGCATTAATTAAAGGGCTTGTGTATTCGTTTGTGCTCTGTTACTGACCTTGGAAACCATGTTCGTGACCGACCTGTGCTAGTCAACAGTATGGAACTTGGTTTCTAACTTGCCTTTTGTTTCTTGCGTATGTGTTCGTACTCATTTGGCTTCCTGGAAAGCGTTTCCGGGTCCAGCAGCGTGCCGTTCTGTTGCTTAGAAGGAGTTTTTCTTCTTCCAAACACATTACGTTAAAGAGCCGAGCAGGAAGTTTCACCTCCAGCAGTTTTCTTTCAGTCTTGCTCAAGATGATGATTGCTTTTTTAACCTCCCCTACTGATGAAAAGTCTGTCGTTTATCCACCTTGCAATTTTACCACAATCTTCTTCATTTATCTGAGCGTTTTTAGGACTTCCTGTTCTTCTTGAAATGTTTATTCTCGACCTTGGGAACGGTAGTTTGACAAAAAACCCACTTGTGAAAGTTGTCGATGAGCCAAGTGAGCATCCACTGTGTTGATTTCACTCAGACTCTTCCTGCTCTCGCTGTGTGCGACCTTTATTCCTTGCGGGCTCATGAACTTAGTCAGTCTGTCTGTCTGTGGTCATGTAGTTTGGAAGCTTTCCCAATGTGGACTCTCCTGGGTGTCGCCTATGATGTTTGATTGGCAGCTCGTTAATTAGCTCGTTAGACTTCAGAGATTGGCTGACCTTTGTATATTGAGTATTACAGGAGACGCTTGTCATCTTGCTGGATTTTGTTTTTATAATTTAACGTGACAAAAATCAGATTGAGTTTTAACAGTATTATATTCTGACGTGACGAGTGAAGTAAAAATGGCAGCTCGTCGACAGATTATTTTTAGTCAACGATTCTGATAGTCAAATAATCCTTTTTTGTGGTTTCCAGCTTCTCAAGTGTGAGGATGCTCTGCTTTTCTTTGTTTTCATGTCATTGTAAACTGAGAATCTTTGGATTTTTTGTCTGTTAGTCAAAGAAAAGCAATTTGAAGATGTCACCTCGGGCTCTGTGAACCTCTGATGCAGCTGTAGGGACTGTAATATCTCAACAACTACTGGTGCATGTACAATTCATACAGATGTTCATGATCCCCTTTGTGCGTCATTGTGTGCATGTTAGCATGCTGACATTAGCATTTAGCATACAAAAATCCAAACATGTGCTCTTTCCATCTTCTCAGATGTCAGGATTTGTTGCTTTTCTCTGTTTTATTTTGTTGTAAACTGAATATATTTGAGATTTAGACAAAATAAACAATTTACTGACGTCATTTTACAAACTAAACGAGTAATCGATTGATTGGAGAAGGGATTGACTGATTAATGATGATGAAAATAATAGCTAGTTGTAGTCCTAGATGATTGTTTGTGTTTGTATATTGGCTGTACGCTGGTCATCGTTTTACACACACACACACACACACACACACACACACACACACAAAGCCTTGTAATGAAAGAGCATAGACGAATCAAGTGAAGTGACATGAAAAGCATCAGGATAATTACAAACACGCACGTCTGTCTGTCAGTGCTGCGTTTCTCCTTTCAGACTACTTCCTAACTCCTGCAGTGTGTGTGTGTGTGTGTGTGTGTGTGAGGCTAGCTGTGGCCCGTGACAAATGAGTGTTTCGTTTTTTTCATCAGGAAGCGTGAATGCCGCCAGCGTGTGGTGTGTTATTTCTCCTCATTCAGATATTCTTTGGAAGCATCTGGGAGGATTTAATGGGAGAATAAAAATTATTCTCTAAAGATTATCTTCCCTTAGTGTGTGTGTGTGTGTGTGTGTGTGTGTGTGCGCGTGTGTGTGTGTGTGTTTGTGTGTGTGTGTGTGCGCGCGCGTGTGTGTGAACAAGAGTGCACTTCTGCTTATCAACTATTCAAACATTTTCCGAAAGCTTCAGGAAGGATCGAGTAAGATAATGAAACTATTTTCCGTCTCTCCTCCTCACCCACCATGTTGACTACAGGATGGGTTTTTAATCTCCTGGATCATTTTGATCTCCTGAATCATTCAGTCATCATTTTGAATTGAACCATTTTGAAGCTCTTTTGTGTCAAGGTTTGTCTCCTCTCCTCCCCTTTTCCCCTTTATTTTTAAATTTTTCCAGCATCGTGCAACTAGAAGCAATTATTTTTCCACTTTTCCCTTTGTGTTTTGTTCATCAGGGTGTTTTTAGGTCCTGAGAAAGTCTTAAAACATCTTTAACAACCAAGTCAAGGCTGTTAAAGCTGTTTGACACACTCAAATTAGAGTGTTTTAGGTTGTAAATTCAGTTTTATCAGTCTCTGGATACAGTTTTCCCAACTCTTTTGGCTTGTTACTCCCTGAAGGTCCCAGGAAATATCAGCTATCATTACTTCCTTGATGTGATGCGATTCCTGTTGAAGCAGATTTCTGAGGCGGGTTGTTAGAAAACAGGTTTACTGCCAAGTTTCACATATAAGAGATTTAAACAAAGTAAGAGAAAAGAAAACAAGTACTGTACAATTAAAATCCAATGTAAGGATCCAATGTGCAAGTGTTCACGTGAGTATAAAGAAAAAAGATTATGTACAATGAAAATACAAACCTAGGGATTTGCAGAAATGTGCGAGATTTTACATTAATGTAAATGTTAGTGTCCACGGGGCGGGATGAGGGTCCGTGTCAGTAGGGGTCCCGGGTCTTGTCGATGAGGCCAGCTGCAGTCGGGATGAAACTGTTCTTGTGGTGGGAGGTTTTGGTCCTGATGGACTGCAGCTTCCTGCCGGACCGGAGAGTTTCAAAGAGCTTGTGTCCGGAGAGGGAGGGGTCGTCAATCTAAGTGTAAACCTCACTATTATTAGCTGTTAGTTGTGGTATTTTACAGGATGGGCAAAAAGCAATTCAAATATGTCTGGTTTCCTGCTCATTGATGTTTATTACCTCTTTTAAACATCTTGTTTACTCTTAAAACTAAGTAAACTGCCAAACGTGGGATTTGTTCTTGTCTCTCCCAGGAGTAAGATGTGTTGTCTGTGTACAATGTTGGTGTTAAAATCACAGTTTTCTAGCAGAGCTCTGGTGCCTGGAGGCGACTGCTACACACACACGGCGACACCGCTCTGAGCGCCGGCGACAGAAATCAGGAGAACATGTGATGTAAATAGTTTTAGTCGCCTGAGACGCTTCGCTGCCTTTAAATCATGTCATGATTGGATTGAGAAAAGGAGCGCTAACAGACTCTTATTATCAGCGAGCGAGTAGATGACTCTGTGTGTGTCCTGAAGCCACCCCCCACCCCCACTGAAATAAATTGCAGTGTGAAGTAGGTGGACTTTATTCGCCGTCTCGCCGACGACTCAAAGACTCTCAGGCCACTCTGATGTAAACCAAAGCTCGCGAAGAGGAAGAGGAGCCTTTGTTCTCGTCGCAGCACTTCTGTCTGAATCACAGCTCATCAGCGGTTTCATCTCTCTGGGCAGGACCTCCATTAAACATGAACAGTGTGTCACCGGTTGCATACGAGGGCCGAACTGCTTCTGAAACTTGGATTTGCTTTGATGGATCGCTGCAGGGTTCACAGCTCAGGATGGAAACTTTCCTCTTTTATTCTTCTCCTTCAGGCTGCAGGTGGCCCTGAATCCTAAAATCCTGATTTGTAGGAGATATGTTGAAGTATATAAGACATTTATGAATGTTTATGGCAACTTTGGGCTTTGACTTTAACATATTTTAGTTTCTTTTCATGTAGAAATTGATGAGGACCAATAGATGAGCAGCCGATAGTTATTTTAAATCTTAACTGCAGTCTGGAGTTTAAATACTTAAAATATGATAAGATATCTTGTTGAGTTATTGTGATTTTCTTTGCTCTTCCTCTGTTTCTCCTCTTCCTCTTCACATTGCTCTCATTCATTTCCCCCTTCGTCATCCTATCGCTCGTGTCTCTTCCCTTCCCCTCCGAACCGGCCCTGGGTCATGAGGATTACAAGGGTTTTGTGTTTCAGCGGCGAGAAAGATGAGGAGGAAGAAGAGAGATAAAGAGGGCAGTTGAAAAGGGGGGAGGGCGGGATGAAGAGGAGGAGAAGGAAGGAGGGCAGGAACATGTTGGTACAGGCGAGGGAGGAGGAATAAAGGGAGAAAAGGGGGAGAAGGAGGAACACCAGGGATTCTTGTTCCTCTTTCACCCCTCCCTCGGTGCCCATAAAGCTCTGGGTTCAGTCGGTTTGCGCGCGCGCACACACACACACACACACACACACACACACACACACACACACACACACACACACACACACACACAGACACAGACAGAGAGAGAGAAAGTACTGAGAGTACCTCATTACAGCAGTCAAGTGTGTTCTTGGACTCGCTATTCAGACTACAGATTGGAAATACAACACCAGACACACCCCTCACTGTGAGAGTCTATACACACACACACACACACACACACAGAGTCTTCCCAGGTGAATTAGCATTCCCCTTTTTTCTTCACAGTAAATTGTGTTTGCATTGGCGGAGCCTCCACACCGTTTCCCTCTTTATAAGCTATCAGTCTGAGGAAATGATGACTGACTGACTGACACACTGTTGGTGACGGAGGAGGAAAACAAAACCAAGTTGAAGCAGCAGATTAAAGTGGCGATGGGGTTTAAACTGAGCTATTAGAGGAGTAATGGTTAAGATAACTGTTATGGCTAAACATTTAGCATGACCTTGTATAAATATGGCTGTCAGAGTTTACACATGCAGTTCGTTTAGTGAGATTTGAGCATTTAAAAATATCTCAAGTGTTTTCAGACACCCGTTTTGCTTTTTGGATCTGTGTAGCTTTTGTTTTTTGGCCACTAGAGGGCACAAATAGTTGAAAACAACCGGACAGAACCTGATTTACGGAGGTCTAACGCTTCCTGGCGCGCAGAAAATTAGCTGTTCTCGGACCTGCTAGCATAGATTTATTAATACCATAATACTAGGTATGTAAAATAATATGAAAGTGGCTTTTAGACACAAAATAATGATTTACTATTTAGTGGCTTTATCTGTCAGTGGCTGGTAGATGTTCACATTTTAAAAAGTTAATTTCCCACCCTGATACCAAACTAACTGTCTGTAGTTTCCAGATTATCTCACTGAAATAGATTCCTACTACTCCAGACACTGATTGTGTGAAATGCACAAATAAAATTACAAACATGTCATTGTGTTTCTTTCGACTACGAGCAGTAAATAGTTATCGGTCATTAAATGGGTCATGGTGTAAAGTAGTTATAGCTCACATGCCTGCTTACACTTCCAGCAGACATGGAGCGACATTGGAGTCCAGCTGGTGAATTTAAGTCAAGTGTTCACTCTCTTTTAGCTCTGTTTTTGGTCTCCACCGACTCCTGAGAAAAATATTTGGCCCACCAGCTAGTTGCTAACTTTGTCTGTCTGGAGTTTGGTGCTGGGCTGGTGGTGTACAGTGGGTTTTTAGGGCTTGTTAGCTGAAACCTGCTGCCTAAAATGACACTGCTGATGAGAGCGGTGAGAGTGAACCAAAACAAGGAGCTGAAAGATGCTAAAACTCTCCGTCAGATGATCATTCTCTGTGAGTTCATCACCACGAGCGACCTCTTTCACACTACATGTAGACATCTGACCCGTTTTTTTTAATGTTAAAATATTGATTATAGAGTAAATGTTGCTGAAATCCAACAGCTGCAGCTGTTTTTTTTTACATGTGATTAAATCTGCAATCAGTGGTGATTACATTTGTTATTAACTGAGATTTCAAAACTTAATAATTTATGGTTTAAATTCTCCCTCATCTTCCAAAAAAAATGGGAGTAATGGTACAGAAAAGGGTTTCAAACAGTGCAGCAGAGGGAAAAGGTGTCTCCCAAACTAACGTAGGTACATTTTAGGCTGCAGAAATGATTTTCCACATATTTATTTTGCTCTGCCGGGCTGTAGATTGGGCTGATTGGGTTTTGGGTAAATATCATTTTTCATAACTAATCCTTATGATGGATTTAGCCTTTCAGTGTCTGGGGTGGATTAATATGTCGTGTCCATCTAATCCTGTTTGATTTAGTCTGCCTGGCACGCTGGCGTTCAACTCCGCACAGAGTGTGTGTGTGTGATTATTTCACCCCATTACACTTTAATGGGACCTCGCAGCTCCCAGTGAAACACCAGCGAGGAAGAGTTGAACGAAGATGTGTAAAGTTTATTCGCAAAACTTGTGTACCAACTTTTCTTCTCTCCTGCTGTATTGGAGCACAATGCAGAACTTTCCAGGACTTCTGGTTCTGTGAAAAGTTACATGAATATAACAGACTCTGGTTGTAATTCAGGACACAGTGTGCAACTGTAACGCCTAAAAAAATATGGCGTCTGCCTGCCGGCCGAGCAGACTGGCAGTCCAATTATGTCCAAATTCACTGCGAGAGTCTAACAGTCAAAAACAGTCTGTGTGTTTTTATTTCAGGCAGACCATCTCCAAACGAGAGGTGGGTTATTAAAGGGTTAAACTCACTGCTGATGTAATTACCAAAAATAATCAATTCAAACTTTAACAGAAGCTGCATTTTCTATTAATGACTTCATGCAGTTGCACATATTCATGCCTGTTTTTCCACCAGCACTTTATTCTGTTTCCTCCAGGGAAATGAAGTTAAGCCAGCCAGGTCTCGACACATCTCATCATGAGATTAATGTATTTACGTGGACAATCGTCTAAACAGTTGAAAGATCCATTAACATGTGGCCTCCGCTGCCCTTTTCTAATGGATGATGTTATTGTGTCATAAAATGGTATAAACTTTTAGGATGTTAGTAGAGGTGGTTTTTGTTTCAGGTGAGAGTGGCTACAGTGGGGCAAAAAAGTATTTAGTCAGCCACCAATTGTGCAAGTTCTCCCACTTAAAAAGATGAGGGAGGCCTGTAATTTTCATCATAGGTACACTTCAACTATGAGAGACAGAATGGGGGGAAAGAATCCAGGAAATCACATTGTAGGATTTTTAATGAATTAATTGGTAAATTCCTCGGTAAAATAAGTATTTGGTCACCTACAAACAAGCAAGATTTCTGGCTCTCACAGACCTGTAACTTCTTCTTTAAGAGGCTCCTCTGTCCTCCACTCTTTACCTGTATTAATGGCACCTGTTTGAACTCGTTATTAGTATAAAAGACACCTGTCCACAACCTCAAACAGTCAGACTCCAAACNCCACTATGGCCAAGACCAAAGAGCTGTCAAAGGACACCAGAAACAAAATTGTAGACCTGCACCAGGCTGGGAAGACTGAATCTGCAATAGGTAAGCAGCTTGGTGTGAAGAAATCAACTGTGGGAGCAATTATTAGAAAATGGAAGACCACGGAGATGCTCTGCACGCAGGAGGAAACCTTCGGTCCGCTGCTGCCTGTCATCAGGTCCGTACGCTCAACAGGCAGCGTTTACTCTGTGGTTCATACGAGAGTCTCTGTAATGC
>LKNJ01006593.1:32870-50050 GCA_002120245.1 Maccullochella peelii
TGTGTGAAAACCTTGTGAAGACTTACAGAAAACGTTTGACCTTAAAAGGAAAAACTCCCTTTTAACAGGCAGAAACCTCGAGCAGAACCAGGCTGTGGGTTTGCCTCGACCGGTTTGGTTGAGAGAGAGGTGAGGGAGAGAGCGAGAGAGAGAGAGAGAGATAGAGAGAGCAGGAGGAAAGCGAACATACAGTAGTACANCTGAGTTGCATCCAAAGAACACCATACCTACTGTGAAGCATGGGGGTGGAAACATCATGCTTTGGGGCTGTTTTTCTGCAAAGGGACCAGGACGACTGATCCGTGTAAAGGAAAGAATGAATGGGGCCATGTATCGTGAGATTTTGAGTGAAAACCTCCTTCCATCAGCAAGGGCATTGAAGATGAGACGTGGCTGGGTCTTTCAGCATGACAATGATCCCAAACACACCGCCCGGGCAACGAAGGAGTGGCTTCGTAAGAAGCATTTCAAGGTCCTGGAGTGGCCTAGCCAGTCTCCAGATCTCAACCCCATAGAAAATCTTTGGAGGGAGTTGAAAGTCCGTGTTGCCCAGCGACAGCCCCAAAACATCACTGCTCTAGAGGAGATCTGCATGGAGGAATGGGCCAAAATACCAGCAACAGTGTGTGAAAACCTTGTGAAGACTTACAGAAAACGTTTGACCTCTGTCATTGCCAACAAAGGGTATATAACAAAGTACTGAGATGAACTTTTGTTATTGACCAAATACTTATTTTCCACCATAATTTGCAAATGAATTCTTTAAAAATCCTACAATGTGATTTTCTGGATTTGTTTTTTCTCATTTTGTCTCTCATAGTTGAGGTATACCTATGATGAAAATTGGAGACCTCTCTCATCTTTTAAGTGGGAGAACTTGCACAATTGGTGGCTGACTAAATACTTTTTTGCCCCACTGTATAACCTCCGCTATAAAACACTGCGGGAAACCCTGAGCTACATTTCTTATGCAGTTATAGTGGCACTTTACTCAGTATATTTTAGTTTACTTCTGAGAATATTGGTTGTTCTTATAGTTTTGTTTTGTGACTTTCATATTCGATGTTCCTGTTTTTGTCATTATGTCCACACGAGTGTTTTATCACTATTTCAGAAATAATCTCCATCCATACCACACGCCTGGAAACGCATATCGCGTGTCGGTGTAAACAGGAAGCAGATTGTCTGCTCTGCGGTTGGTCGCTTAGTTAGTTGCAGGAAATACTATGAAGGAAGAACAGCGATGGAGAAAAGTAAGAGCAGAGATTTCTCTGCTTGCACCAGCGACCAGGTGGAAGTGTCACTGAAAGGAAGTGTTGTAATTCGTTACGTCAAGGCTGAAAAGGGTCACGTGACGAATCGGGGAAGGACACGTCGTAGCTGATCCAATCAGGAAGTGAACGTGCGTCTCTGCGTCAACGTTTCCGCCCGTCCTCACTAAAACACAATCCGGAGTTTGCAACCTAAAACGAGGTCAGCAGTTTTATATAAAACGCCGGAGTAGTGTGGGCCCTGGGCGTAAACGCAGCAAAAGTTATGCGTTTTAAAACAAAAACATATTGGTGTGGATGCAGCCGAAGGCAGATACCTCTACATTTTACTGACATTAAGTGTTAAAGTCTTACAGCACTGAGACACAGAGGCAGAACGCAGAGTGTCTAATGAGAATATTGACAACCAGAGTGAAAGAAGGAATTCAGAGTAAACGGTTGAATTAAAGCCAATAAAGGAGGAGAGAGTTTTTGGCTTCGAGTCAACTTCACTACCACTGAACCCTGTGTTTGTTTGTGTGTCAGCGAGGCGGAGGCAGCCTGCCAGGCCTCAGCGTGTTAATTATGTAAATTGGTCATTAGAAACCCTTATGGGGGCCAGGATGAAACTGCCCAAACAACACACACAGAAACACACACACGCATGCAACTGGCTGCACATGTTAAGTGGGAAACGGGAAGAAAATTAGGGCATTGGAAAGAGGAAAACTTCTTCTTGGACCTCATCAGTGTGGAAGTTTTCCTGCGGAGGACAGAAATCTGGCAAATGAAATAAAATAAAGTTTCCACATGCCGCCAATTCACTTGAATCAAAATAATTAGAAACAATATTTTGGTGTAAAAACTGGGCTTTGTTGCTGAGGACGGTATCACCGGTGCCATTTTCTTCACTTTGTCTCTGCTTTTATTTCACAGTCAGTTTGTGGAAATATGGAGGCGACGTTGCCAATAATAAATTGAGTTTTCTCCAGATTTTGAAAATACAAAGTGAACACTCCGAAGGTGTGAAAGAAGCTGGAACTGGAGGCTTCATTGGTTGTGTTGCCAGATGGCAGACGTTTGTGACTGAAACACAAACTGTCTCTACAATTACACACAGATTACACTTGTAATTAGGTTGTAAGGCTGATTCTTATATGTTAATTTTTAAATTGGACTGTTTTTAGGCAAAACAATTAAGCTCACTTCATATAAAATAAAGGGATCAAGTGTGTCTCCACCAGACCTTATGGCTCGACTGTTTGTGCAGTGTTAAATAGCGTTTATTCACTATTCATTTGTACTGTAATGTACATTAGCTTGTAGCTACATAGCATTACAAACTCAGACCTGTTTCTGTCCTCGTCCCCTTTGTCTTGTCTTCATGAGATAAAGTCATAAAGTTTTGGGATATAAACATGATTTTTTTGGCTCCAGCAGAAGCGTCTTTGACTCAATCTTTGCTGCCCAGTGTTTTTGGTTTTTTTTGACATTTTATAGAGCATTAATAGAGATTATGTTTGGGAGATTAAAACTGTATTCCTGTCAGCAAAAGGCAGAGTCTGGCTCTCTCATGTCTCTCTTTCCTCAACATGTGTCCATCTGTCAGTCTTCTGTCAATCTTGCCTTTTCTCTGTCGGCTACTCTTCTCTCTTCTGCTTCTTCTTCTTGGATATTTATTGCTATCCGTCTCTCTTTCCATCTGTCTCTTCCTCCCCGGCTGTCAGACGACTTAAGTGATAAGAAATGGCAGCCGTATCGGCAGAACAGACTGTGTGTGCGTGTTGGTTGTCAGCTCTAGCTGTCATTTTGTCATCGTCACTTTC
Organism: Maccullochella peelii; assembly: GCA_002120245.1. Classification (NCBI taxonomy): domain Eukaryota; kingdom Metazoa; phylum Chordata; class Actinopteri; order Centrarchiformes; family Percichthyidae; genus Maccullochella; species Maccullochella peelii. Next base: position 35,947 of record LKNJ01006593.1, read on the forward strand.
AGACGGATCGTCCCGAATCCCCGTAGAGCTCAGTCACACACACTCTCACACACACTGATCTTTGTGTCTTTGGTCACAGCGAACTGATGGACGGGGAGAAAGAAACAAGAGACAAAGAGACAAAACACTCACAACGCAGACATTCTTGATGTCAAATATGTCAGACGGCGGTTTTAGCACAGAGAAAAGACCCCCGCTGAGTCCCAGACAGGCTCCGTGAAACAAACCGTGACCTTTGACCTCTCAGACATTGTTTCCACTTTTTAAAACTCGCTTTTAACAAGTGGATTTCCCTCCTCCGGAGTCCGTAACCTCAATCTCTTCACGGCCATCCAGGAGGAAAACTGACACCAAACTTCTGTCTTAAGTTGCTGTGAAGTTCAGCAGTGCAGAGACGCACGCTGCATATTTGCAGGAGAGAAGAAGTCAGAGGGGGAGGATTATCACTTTTAATTCAAAAAGCTCACCCATCAAGTCAAATCAATTGAGTGAGATGGATCCCCACAGAGCGAGTTTAATGGAAGCCAGAGAAAGCAAAGATCTAATCTACATCGCTGCACGAGAACAGGAACATTTACACTCCGCTGTCAATAAAACCAGCTCTTGTTGTCATTAAGGAGAAGTAATAGATATGGAAATGTGCTGTTTGCTCTTTAAAGTTGTTTTCTTGATTGTCCCATTTTATCCCAAATGTGTAAACACATTATTTTTTTAAATCATTTTCACAAATTATCTCTCAGTGCGTCACTTCTGTTGTAGTCTTGTTACGTGTCCTGCTGCTATGATTTTAAACTTGTCATACTGTTTATTGTAGACTGACGGGGAGCGTTATGCTTGTTTCTTTATCACATTTCTCTGTTCGTATTTAGTTTATATACCATTTTAAAGAGGCATTAATTGAACGGAAATGAGCTGTAAACGCAACACTGGCATATTATCACCATATTAAGTTAATATGGCGAACGTGTTAGCCATCAGCTACCCATTTACACATCCAGAAGATGGATAGCCACATTAGCTTTCATTTGGAGTCGTGTTTCTGGCCACCTGATGAATTTAAGTCCAGTATTGGTTCCAGTTCCTGGCCATTTAGTTGGAGGAGCTGAACTCCAACTAAGATCCAAAAGCTTTTAAATTTGTGTTTCTTGACCTTCCACGTCTCGGTCTTCTCAGCCGGGCTTTGTTTGTACCACATTTTGCCTTTTTTGGTGATGTGCAGGACGGACGGAGTAGTGTCTGTCGGAACGTGTAATCAGGTAATCAGGAGTCATTAAAAGTAACACAAAGCAAAAGACAAGCAGCACAAAGAACCAGGACAAACCATCAAGTACGAAAAATGTTTCTGAAGAACGACAATGTCGAGATGATTCTTAGAGATCTGTGTGCAAGTCAGAACGCAGCGCTCTTATTATGAGCAAACCTGCAGCTGCGTCGAGCTCTGGTCGGTTTACCTTTTCGTGTTCTACAGGAGAAACTATTGTGTTGCACCTGTGGTTCATAAGCGTGATGAGGTGAGTCACCTGCGGCACCTGCAGTGATTTGTAATCTCCTGGAAACCACCACGGAAATACAAATGTTACGCAACATGGGGGTGCATGCTAGTATAGATACTGGTGATACTTTTAAGCAATTTCTTTTGGAATAGGCTGGTTAATTAACAAAATAATTATTTCTGGGGTAACAGACTTCATGTAATTGAAGTCTGCAACATACTGGAACATATACTGTAAAAAGCAAATGTGAGATTTTTGGGTGTGAGTCTTTAATGGGGGACAAAAACAGACCTGATGCAGTCTTTTGGTATTTATAACGTTTACAGATCATTAAATCTTCTGATTTAGTAATTTAAATGTATTCCTGTAAGTCTTCATGACTGTGCAAGTTCAGTTTAAGTGGGTTTTATCTATTAAAGGCCGTGGTACGGACATTAAAAACCCTTCATCACATGCCAGGCCCTTGAAAGCTGTGTTGTTACAAGTTTCGAGAGTCCGTTTCCTTCCTCTAGAGGTCGTGACCCCCTGAGAAAGATTCCCTCACTTCAGCAGAGAAAAGGAAGTTGTTGGCAGTCGACACGGCAGGAAATGAGCGGCTTCTTGCTTCTCTGGCTGCTAATGGAGACAAATTAGGAGCTCTGTTGAACTTGACCCATTTTTGTTTGGATTGTTTACCAACGGCTCCCTGTAAGTTATCTGTGGAAGCTCATTTCAGCCAGTGTGATTAAAAAAAGAAAAGATCATTATAGTGTCATTATAATGAGAAACTTTCTAAAAATAATGACTTAGTGTCTCAAAATAATGACTTAGTGTCTCAAAATAATGAGAAACGTCTCAAAATAATGAGAAACGTCTCAAAATAATGACTTAGTATCTCAAAATAATGACTAATGACTTAGTATCTGAAAATAATGACTTAGTGTCTCAAAATAATGACTTAGTGTCTCAACATAATGAGAAACGTCTCAAAATAATGACTTAGTGTCTCAACATAATGAGAAACGTCTCAAAATAATGACTTGGTGTCTCAAAATAATGACTTAGTATCTCAAAATAATGACTTAGTATCTCAAAATAATGACTTAGTATCTGAAAATAATGACTTGGTGTCTCAACATAATGAGAAACGTCTCAAAATAATGAGAAACTTTCTAAAAATAATGACTTAGTATCTCAAAATAATGACTTAGTGTCTGAAAATAATGACTTGGTATCTCAAAATAATGACTTAGTGTCTGAAAATAATGACTTAGTATCTCAAAATAATGACTTAGTCTCTCAAAATAATGAGAAACGTCTCAAAATAATGACTTAGTGTCTCAAAATAATGACTTGGTGTCTCAAAATAATGAGAAACGTCTCAAAATAATGACTTGGTGTCTCAAAATAATGAGAAACGTCTCAAAATAATGACTTATTATCTCAACATATCGCCCCCCAAAAAACCCATTGCCTGTGAACACAATCAGGCAGCAATTAGGTTTCCCATTAAAATGTAATTGTAGTGTATAAACACAATTTCCAGGAGACGCGGTTGTCGTATATACGATATATATACTGAGAGTAAACTCTGCCAAAGCTTCGTACGCTGGCTTTAAGACTGTCTGGTTCACTTTTGAGTCTTTTAAGAAGATAAATGCGCTGTTTACGTTATTTTTTAGATCCGATATTTAATGGACGACTGGATTTGAAGTGTAATTGATCCTACTGGCGATTCAGTGGAGAGGTTTTCAGTGTATAAACATTGCACCACTGTACTGTAGACCCTTTAAAACCACAAGATAAGAAGCTGCTTCTGTCCACAGATCAAATCAACTTTTAATTCAATTTTCAATTCAGTTTTATTGATATAGCACCATATCATAACAAAGTTATCTCAGGGCTCTTTTTCCATATAGAGCAGGTCTAGACTGACTCTAAGTTTTATTTGGTTTTCTTTTCATCAAAAAAAGATTTGAAGATTAGATTTGTAGATAAAATAGAACCTTTTTGTTTAAAAATGTCATTTGACTTGAATTCATCAGAGTTTTAATTATATGTTGAAGTTTAATTTGGATGTTAAAGACGGTATATCATGGCTGTTACAGATAAAATCTATATGAGCCCAGTTCTGTTTGAATTGTGGCACCTCATAGGGAGCAGACCTCTTCTATATCTTTCCATCTGACCATCTCCAAGCCTCGCCTTGTTTCCCACGAAGGTAACCTGAGAGAGGGAGGAAGAGGAGGAGGAGGAGGAGGTGGTGGAGGTGGAATGAGATTCAGAAACCGAGCTGGTAAGATGGTGAGAGATAAGCGAAAAGGGCGAGATGGAAAGAAAAGGGCAAGGGACAGGTAAGAGACGAGCTGAAATTAAACCCAGAGTGAACAAGTATGAAAGTTCGACAGGGGTGAAGAGGAGAGAAAGCGGCGAAGAAAGAGAGTATATGAGGAGGAAAGATGAGGGGTGAGAAAGGGTAAGTAGAGGGTGAAGAAGAGAGAGGTGATGAAAACTAAATTAAATAAGAACACCTATGGGAGTTGAGATGAAACTGATATGCAGGGCCGGTGTTGTGTGTACTTTTATTAAAAATCACATGTGTGGTCCACCTCCAATACGATGGGTGATCCAGTTTGATTGATTGGAAATTTATTGTAGAATTTTTTTAAATCTGTGGGTTATTTGATTTCATCAATCCTACCCGAGAGCTGTGATATAAGGCTAACCGTGGTTAAGACACAGTTTACAGTCAGCGTTTCCCTCTTCTCTCCGTTCACCGTCTCATCCAAATTTAATATTTTTCCTGTGCAAGCTGCAGCGAAAACACGGCAAACTGTTTTGATGCGGGAACATGCAAGAATTTGTGTTCTTACAGGATTTCAGGGGAAATTGTCTCTTGTTCAACGGCTCCTTTGTGATTGTCGAGACTAAAAACTCTGTGTTGGTGGAAATCAGATTATACGTGGGGCTTTTTAGTCTAATAATTATATATCAGGGTATCAAATAGGGCTGTCACTTTTTTATTACATTATTAAAGTTCACTATCGGCTTGACCTGTTGCATGCCCTATCATCACCGATCAGTTAACTAAGCTAATAAATAAAAATGGAGGAGGACACTGGCGAGCGAAGCCGCGCTGATCGGATAATCCCGACACCTGGAGCCACGATTTGCACCACAATTTGTATGAATTTGACTTTTTGAAAAAGTGACCGCTCTAGTATCGAAGCTCTGAATGTCTTTTTGTACCAACCGAAATGTGTCTGTAGCAAAAAAAATAGCACCAAAAACTGTCGCACCAAATGTCCGGCCAGATTTGTGATCTGGTGTGTTTATTCTTTGATAAGACAGTTAATGATTTATTATTTATTACACTTTTTGACAATATTAGACTTTTATTTAGGCAAAGTTCTCGTTCAGCTGCTTATGTTTGAACAACATTTAACATTCGAGAAATGAGGCTTCTCTGGTTAAATGGAAAAGTAATGTTTTGTTACTGAAACTCTGATATCAGGAGTAGTGTTGAAGAACACACAGCACTACAAAACACATGAATAAATAAACATTTTTCATCTTTCTTAGTTTGTTTTCCTCGGTGTTGTCTTGTTGCTCTTCTATTCTGTCCTCATTTGCTGGTTTCTAGATAGAGTATTTCGTCCTCGCCAGCTTTGGAGACTCTTATGTCTCCCTCACTATCTTGATGGTGAAGGTGGAGGAGAGAAAATGGGGAGGTGGGAACGGCGTCGAGAGTCGGAGGCAGAGATAGACGAAAAACAGAAAGAGGAGGACAGAAGGAAAGCGTGGAAGAGGCGGGAGATAGATGGGGGGGAAATGAGAGCGAAAAGTGTGAATTGCAACCAATGAGAGAGAGAGAGAGAGAGAGAGAGAGAGAGGTGTAACCTTTTCCTCCAGCTACTTCCATAATTGGATTTTGACTTTCTGCTGTGTGTGTGTGTGTGTGTGTGTGTGTGTGTTGACTAACCCATTGGGAGAGAGAGAGAGAGAAGAATTGGTCATTTTCTCGGGCCTCTATCTGATCTATCGTGTTGAGAGGTGGAACAGGAGTTGTTTCTCACACACACACACACACACACACACACACACTGGGACACAGTTGAAAAGTTCATAACACACACACACACACACAGTCGATACACACTGTGTTATTTATAGCCTTAGTGTTTTTATAATTACTAAGCGGCTACATGATATAGATTTTATACATTTACGATGCAGGTTTCTCTGCAGCAAAGTGGATGAAAACCTGAGAGAGTGTTTGTTCTGTCTGTCTGTGTGTCTGTCTGTCTGTTTATTTAGTCATGGATGCAGTATCTTCGTGTGAAATCATGGTGGGGAAGGTGTGCAGAAACTCCTCACGCATCTCACCGCCCTTAACTATGGAGGTCACGCTGTAACGCCCTCACGCTCAAATGCATGAATCCAGCTTTAGATTGGTCATTTTAATAACGTTATGTAAACGGAGCTTATAGAGAGCCGCAGGAATGAGTCCTAAAACCCTGAGATGAGTTAGCATGTTAGCTCTTCCTGCTCCCTCGTCTGGAAGTCAGTGGGTTTTAATGGGTTTTTGGTTCGATGCCTGAACCCCACTTGTGAATTTTGAAGCTTTTAACGTGTCTTAAAAAAGGCGGTTGCTAACAAGCGGCTAAATGAGACTACAGAGGTTGTCGGGGACGTTAAACTCATCTACTCACTCGTCCGCCTTCACAGCCTCGTTGGGTTTATACTGCAAACTGTTCTAACGCAAACTTTCCCAAAGTCTTCTGTAAGAGCGCAAAATCAAATGGTGGTGACGTTGAAGTCATGTGACCGTGGTGTAGTTTGTTTATAGGCTAACGTTAGCTTTTTACTTCTGGAGATGGTGGTGTTCATGTGTGAAGATTATCCTGCTGAACAAAACGTGTCAGTATCATAAACTTTAGTTTGCCACAGAGTTTATTTTCTGCATTAATCCAAAATCCAATGGAAAAATCCCGTTGCCTTTTTGTGGAGGGAACCAGGGCGACGCTAACTTCCTGGTTGGACTACAAAAATACATCATCCCTGCAGCGCTCTATTGCAGCAATGCTCCACTCTGTTACAAGAAGAAGTGATCTGATTAACGTGACTCATTACTTTATAACAAGTAACAATCAGCAGCATATTATCAAGTGTTTATTTGTGTCTTTACATGTGAGCTTGAAATATGACCCACTTACACTGTGGTCGACAAAAACAAAGCACCAAACCAGTTTGGTTTTCTACAAAATTTCTGAGGTTTGTTTGAATTTGTTAAGACAGTTGGATGGAAACCCGGGGCTTACACTATCAAAGAGATGAAGGCAGTGAGAGGAGAGAAGAGAAAACGTGTAAATCAACAGATAACGGTGAAGTTGGAAGGACTGAGTGCAGCCTCGGACCACTGAAGTGTAAAAGAAGAAAAGAAAAAAGGTCCTGGTTTCTTATCAGAAAAGTTGAGAATGGAAGTGATGGCAGGAGGGATGATGGGAGTGAAAACAGCAGATGGCAGAGAAGAAGAAGAGGAGGAGGAGATGGGGTGGGGGGGGCGACACTTCAGACTAGACAGACTGAGAGGCAGGCAGGCAGGATTACAATATTAGTCTTTTATTAAGATTTTCCTTAAAAAAACTCTCCAGAATAGAAACTTGAGTTGCACAAAATCACTTCCAGTGCTCTCCTCGTGGTTTCTCTGTTCGGATTAGGGTTCATTAGCAGGTTATCTCCAAAAACTGGACAAATCTGGTCTGGAAAGATTTCAAAAGTCAAAGTCAAAACATGTTTCACTGTTTTCTCATGAACTACTGCTCTCACTTGAATTAAAAAACTTTATATGTTGCTTTAATGACAGAAAGTGAGTAATGTGCAGGCTTGGCAGAGTGCTGAGAGAGCACTCAGAGGGCTTTTTCATTTTTAGGAAAATTTCTTAAAATCTGTGAACTGTTGCAAAAACAAGTTTGTGAAGTTTTGTGTGGGTCGGACGAACTTCCAGTTCGACCTTTGATGATCTGATTAGTGTAATCACTTTAATTGGTTGTCTCTGTAGCTGAATTTAAAGAGTGAACTTGAGTTAATAGCTGTTACTATATTTAGTAGTTTAGCTGTCGCTACGGCAACTTTAAATTACTTACATTACATACTGAAACCTCTTATTAACATCTTTTTCTCTTCTAATAAATATTATAGAGAGAGAGAGAGAGAGAGAGGTTTCCTTGAACTCTTGAGCGATCATCTTAATTTAATTTTGGTTGGAAAAATGAAGGAGGTTTGGTGCAGCTGTTCAGTAGTTTAAATCGTCCACTCAATGAAATCAAAGATACAGTAAAGTAAACATACTGAGAGTGTTAGAATAAAAATGGAAATTAAATAGAATAACAACACGACTAAGAGTCATGCTAGCAGCTCTGTGAGGCTGTACTTAGGCACATTTAGCTTTTAGCTAAATGCTAACATCGTCACGATGACAGTGATAACATGCAGATGTTAAGCAAGTATAATGTTTACCGTGTTCACCATTTTTTAGTGTGTTAGCATGCTAACGTTTGCTAACTAGCGCTGAAGTGCAAAGTACAGCTGAGGCTGATAAACCAACGTGTTCCACAAAGTGAAATCTTGACCTGATGGTGGCGCTAGATGAACAGTTACAGGAGACGGGGTTTTGGGTAGTTTTACTGCATGTGTGAAACAAGTAGCATGAAGCCTTTAGTGTCTCCAGACGGAAACTGAAGTGCAATGCTCTAAATCTGTGCAGCACTCTTTTTAAGAGATCGCCAATTCAGTTACTACAATTCATTCAGAACTACAGCGTCTCCGCTGCATCAACCCCAAAAATATGATCTGTTGTAAGTGTGGCAGAGCGAGGGATAAAGACAGAAATGAGAAAGTGTCTCACTCTAGAGTTTGTTCCTGTGTGAGATATTATGTAATAGTCCATATTGAAGATAATACTCGGATAACAAAGTGCAGTAATGATACGATATATGAAATCTTCAGCAGGAAACTAATATCCAGCTGTTATCGCCTGCCAAGTTGTAGAGGAGAAATGAAGGAGAAACTTTATATTAAAAGACCCTGCGGCGCTTTGTGTCTATCTCACTTCATATTCCAAGTTGAAATCTTCTCAATAATGCAACTTTGACTTCTGCTTATTAAAGAGGCGCTTCTCTCTGCTTCCTCGCTAAAAACTAGAATTTAAATGTGATGAAATAAACTGAGGACTTGTTGCAAGAGCCACACAATAACAACCATTCTACTGTAACTGTATGCAGCTCATTTATGTTAATTTTTTATCACGTTTATGTTGAAACTGATGTGTTTGAATTTGATTTAATGGTTTTTAATCAGGTCATTCTTTAAAACCAGATATTGCACTCTTGAACTATGTACAAAAAGGGGTTTATTGACTTAAATACAATAAAATTTGAACCTTATTGAAATATGATTAGTAAGTTATAATATCGTAATTATGTTAGATTAAAGAAAGATATGTTGATTTGACAAATAATCTTAATAAATTATGTTATATCAGCTAAAGATTCTTTAATATAACATTATCTTTTGTTAATATGACTGGATATATCATGTAATTATAATGTGGAGATGCATTAACTCAGCTCAAACCTGCATAATGCATGTTACATTAAAGCTCCATTAAGCTAATTGTTTTGGTTTTCGGCCTGCAGCTTTTAATGTTAAGATTCGCTTCACCGCTCTCAAAAAGTTGTTTCCAGCAGCTGCAGCTGTTTTCAATTAAAAAGTCCTAACAACGCTAATTACGTAAATAACGAAAATTAGCAGCTGTTTGCTAACAAGATCAAACTTTATCAACTTTAAAGGTGATGATATGTCGGTGTTGTGTTCACAGCTTGTTTCTGCTGCCCCCAAGTGGCCAAAAAAATCAATCATTGAAGGTCTAAATGTTAAAAAAAAAACCTTGGCTCAGACCGTGAGAGAGCGACAAGCGAAAACAAGTGAGACTTCCTGGTTAAACTTAAGGATCAAGAAAATTTTTAAAGTAAATGAACATCTACATGAAGGTTTTGTGTATCTCAAGTGTTGAAGGCTTCCTGCAGTTGTTGCCTGTCCTCTCAGATGTCTTTCTCTACATTGATGTTGTACTTTCGTCTTTGCTTGCGGTGTTTCCACCCACAGGACGGCCACACTGCCTGTTTTTTGTATATTGCCCCTCTCTCTCTCTGTATAAGTGCCAAAAATCCCACGTTGGTTCATATTTAATTCATATTTTATGACGTGTGTTGTTCTGTCCGCCTCTCTCGGGGGGGGTCTGCGCCTCCTACACAGCGGCCAATGTGCTACTGCTTCCTCTCTCCTCCCAGTCACTTGTCAGCTCCCTCTCTTCAATTCGGCTTTTCATGTTGGGACCCCCCCTGCCCTCTTCTGTTTTCTCCTGGAGCAGAGGTCTTCAAAGAAAAACCTACCCTGACCTTCTCCTCCTCCTCTGTGCTCCTTCGCTCCCAGCTCGTCTTCCTCTCTCCTCTGTACTCGCCAACAAATGAAAGGTCTTCACTGACCTCCCTATTTTCCTTCTCTCCCCCTCTAACGTTCTGAAAAATCGGCAAACTATCTATAACAGACATCACCCTGGGAGTTTGTGTGTGTGTGTGTGTGTGTGTGTGTGTGTGTGTCTATATGTACGCCCAGAAAAGAACAAGGACCAATTTTTTCTTTTTTGCAATGAAGTGCTTGGAGAGAAAAAACAGCAGATTAAATCTCACAAACAGCAGAACATCCAGAGAAAGTCTCAGTCTCAAGGCCACAGGCAGCTCAACAGGCCTTCAACTGACAATTATTAATCAAGAGATTATGTGTTTTGTCTGTTTCATCTCAGAAAATTGCGAAAAATAGCCACTAAAAGTTCTCACGGCCCAAGGGGGTGTCTGCAAATGTCTTGTTTTGTAAGACCAACGGCCCAAAACCCAAACATTAACAGTGATATCAAACGGGAAAAGCAGAAAATACTCACATTTGGGAATTTGTTATGGAGAAAACCACACTGATGTTTCTCAAAGTAAGGTATCGAAAAGAGTATAATTTTAGTATCAGTACCAAGACTCACGGTATTGACACGACAACCAGTCGTACTCAGTAATTGATGGATTACACAACAAGTTTCAAGAGTTTGCTTATTCATCATTTATTATTCATTTTCATATTGTATGTAAATATATGGCTGCCTGGAACAGTAGGAAACCGACATCCCAAAATCTGTATATTATGTATTTGATTATTGTCAGTAAATTATAGATGATTTGTGAGTTAACCCATTGTACCCATCAAATACCACACTCCTTCTGTGTCATAACTCAGTCAAATCTGAACACAAAAACATGAAACACCTCATTTCAGATTCAGTGTGACTTACACTTGATGAGGATATCATTATCTCCCATGTCCATACTGAATAAAAGTCCATAAATCCACTTAGAAATCATAGATAAAAGACGCTCCAAATAACTCCAGAACTTGCCTGAGAATTATCACGTTTTTGAGTTTTCTTCAGTATCAAAGTGATCCAGTGATAGTTGTCTGTACATCCATGCGTACATTACAAACAGGAAGTGCTAACAGCTAATTCGGCATACTTTTAATGGTGCCAATTGTGCCGCCATTAAAAGTAGGGGCCAAAATGTAAATGAATACAGGCTTAAAAAACTCACTGAATCCATGGCAACGTTATACTAACTGTTTACATCCCCCAGGGCATTATGGGAACTGTAGTTCCAAAACTTAGAGCAAATAGAAGTATTAGATTATTATTATTGATAAATTATTATTTATAATTATTATTTATCACTTACTAAGGCTTCAAATGTCCCATCAGCATGGTTCTTATATTGCTGGAAGACGTGCACTCTCCACCATCCATTCACATACAAGATATTTGCCTTGTGTTAAAAAGTAGCCCAACTTATAAGACATGTAGTGACTCTGCTAAAAGCAATACAGGAAAGGAAAAAACTACCAAGAAAAACGTATTGGGAACAATGACAGGAAAGGCCACCCAGGAAAGGAAATCGTGGGTGGTCATAGTGAAGATGAACCCCTCTGACAGTAATATATGGACAGTGACATTTGAATGAGAAAACAGATGTGACGATGAGAAACGTGGTGGAAAGATGGGACTGTGACCGACGCCAACAAACACAATCACTACATTTATATAAACATGATAATCCCCCCCCCAGATATGTTAGAAAATGGGATCGGACAGAAGAATTTTAAGTTCCCCTTTAGTCTCCTCCTTTCATGTCTTCCCATTGATTTAGTTTCCTGCTAAAATTAGATTCTTGTTCAGTCTGAACACATCTTTGGAGACATCAACAACTGTACGACACCACGATCATCGCTTCATCTCCTGTGTTTCAGAAAACAGCTGCTCCGGACTCAGATCAGATTTGGCCCAAAGTGTTCCTTAACAGCAGGATGAATCAACAACTATTTCATCTAGTGTGTGTGTGTGTGTGTGTGTCACCTGTTCATTTCAGCGGTTCCTGTCCAGGCCTCTGTGCTTCCACCATCTCACTATTCTAGCGTTGTTATCTCAACACACACACACACACACACACACACACACACACACACACACACACACACACACACACACACACACACACACAGTTAGCCCTGGCCAAGCATAACAGGACAGTACAGAGGCACGTCGTAGTCATAACATCCCTACTGTACACACTGTGCTGTTAGCTGTGTGTGTGTGTGTGTGTGTGTGTGTGAGTTAACCCAGGATAACCTCCTCTCACCTCTATAACACACACTCTCCTCTCTTCTTCTTCTTTTTCTTCTTCTAAACTCAATTTGATATCTCCCGTCCTCGCCTCTTATCCTGTGCTCTTATATTCACTATCTCACACACACACACACACACACACACGCACACACGCACACACAGTGTCTCTCTGGTTCCCACAGTGTGCAGTGGCGTAATCAGCGCTTGATATTGTAACGGGAGATTAGCGTTGCTCAGCTAAAAATCACAATCTGCCCTGTCAGATAGCTCAGCTAGCACAGGCTGGATGAAACACACACACACACACACACTCTCTCTCTCTCTCTCATGGCTATAATATAGAAAAGTGCTACCTGCAGTGCCTGCGACGAACCTCTCCATAATTGGTGTCTTCTCCCACATTATCAGACGTTACAGCAGCTCTTATATAATTACCAGGACAGTCTAATAACTGCAGAGCTTCACATTGAGGAGACATAATGACTCTGGGCTGCTCTAACCTCCCCGTGTCCCCCCTCTGCTGATCTCATGCTGAACTGAAACAGACTCCAGAGGTCCTCTAACCTGTTTGTTCACAGGCCGGGTAGAGCTCGACTCCTCTTCGGCCTCGCAGCAGGGACTGTTGTGCACTGTTGTGGTCCTGCAAACCCAGCTGGGGTGGCTCAACGCATGTGTGGCTGCGACCAGATAGAGAGCTGGTTTTAAAAACTCTAAGTACTTTCGCAGCTTGTAACTGACTCTCTGAGGCTTGGAAGTTCCTGTTCGTACGTTCAGGGATCTTATTACTATTTACTCAAGGCGTTTACAAGCACTTAAGTAACTGGGTTACTTTCTCCAGTAAGCTTTTAAATGCCATGTCAACAAGAAACCTGGTTACTGTAGTCGGGGAAGGGGATTAGAGAAACCTGATTTCCACAGCTGGATTTCTCCTGTTGTTTCCACTGTGCTCACCTTGAATCTCAGTTTAACACCTTGGACATACACGATGATTTTGTGACGTCACAGCTTGTTTAGAGCCAATCAGGGTCCAGTATGCAACTTATGCCAGGTTCAGACTACAGGATATCAGCCATACATAGGCTGTCGGCGTCGGGTGCCACAATTTGATGGTTTTATCCCGTGTCGTGTATCATTGTGGACAACAACCGGCGTCGCATCTGGGACGCCTCCCGACGTGTCTGAATTTTCTTGCCTTCTCTCGTACGCCTTCTGTGACATTGACCAATAGGAGCACAGAGCGCTCTTTAACTATAAACATGGCGAAGTGAAAGAGAAATGATGATGTTGGTGCTGCGAGGTGGAACTGTGAGACAAAGGTTGCAGTCGTTTTTTGGGGGCTTTTATGAACACAAGACAGCCAGTGTCAAACACACACTGCTTCAGACGCCATTGTTTGTTTACATTCTTGTTCCTGAAAGTCGGTCCCTAGCACCTCCTTCCCGATGACACCATGCAGGTCTTGAAAGACGGCATGCTGTGATTGGTCGGGGACCAACGTGGGAACTGGGAACCGCATCAACATATTCATAGATTCAGGATTTATTGGTGCAATTCCAAATAAAATTTAACGAGGTAATTAATCTGGGTTTTTTTCCACAAAAAAAGTTCAGACACAAATTATTTTTCAAAGCAGAGTTAAACATGTCTGGAGGGGGTCTGTCAGCGTTTGGAAGCAGAGACGAATACCTCAAAGATCTTCTCACTAATTAGTGAAACTTAATTTAGTTTAGAAAATTTACAACACAAACACGTCACTGATTTTTTTTCTCAAACACAACGTTAGGAAGTGACACAGTTTTCTTAGACTGAGTGACTGTGTGTGTGTGTGCGGGCGCGTGTTGTGTGTGTGTGTGTG